>JADRCH010000033.1:10457916-10479074 GCA_019843965.1 Rhynchomys soricoides | reverse complement strand
CTATGTGTGCCGCGTCGTTCTTGCTGGCGAGACCGTAGCGCGGGACAGGAGAGAGCTTTTCTGTGTGGGAGAGTTATTACATTCAATTCCCAGCACTTGACGAAAGCAAAGATCAAACAAAAGAAAACAAAACACCAGCTCGTGGAACTGCGCCAGTGTTTCACGGTGCCTTACACAAAATGGGCATTTGGTAAACTTTTTTGTCATTGGCACTCAGACATCATTACCATAGACAAGGAAGGAAGGAATCTATAATCTCACTAGTGACCTTACGCCATATATACAAGAGAATAAAATTAGGTCTGGGATGATGGCCAGTCAAGTAAAGAGCTTGCTATACAAGAAGGAAGATGCCACTTCAGCCCCTATCACCCATCCAAAAGCTAGGCTTGGTGGAGCACACCCGGAACCACAGCTGGAGCCTCAGCACTGAGAGGGCAGGGGAGAGGTGTAATGACAGAAGAATCCCTAGGGCTTGCCCACCACCCAGTCCTGTAGAATTGGTGAGCAGCAGGTTCCATGAGAGACCTCATCTCAAAAAGAAGACGGAGGGTCCAGCATGGTGGTGCACACCTGTGATTCCAGTCCTCTGGAGGCAGAGACAGGCAGAACTTGGTGAGTCAAAGCCAGCCTGGTCTACAAAGAGAGCTCTGGGTTGGCCAGGGCCACGCAGTGAGACCCTGTCTCAAAAAATAATAAAAGAATAGGGCAGAAAGCAATTTATCAAGATACTCGGCATTGACCTCTGACCCTCTCATTCACCTGCACACACATATGTGCACACATGTGCACATACATATGCACACACACACACACACACACGTGAAAAAGGTAGAGTAGGAGTGATCAAGAATGAGGATGGATTGCTTATAGACATGATAGAAAACTCTTAAAACATCAATAACTGTACAGGAGTAAGCAGAGTAACATACACGTGGTAAGCAAGCAAATTGGAGAAGTAAATATTTGCCACAAGTTAGTATGGGTAAAACACCAGAACCTGGGGGTGGGGAGGAACTCCAGATAAGAAATACCTAGTTCACAGGAGAAAAACGTAAAAGATCAGGAAGTGCTTTTTAGAAGTTAATTTCTTTTTTCTTTTCTTTTCTTTCTTTCTTTCCCCCAAGACAGGGTTTCTCTGTGTAGCCCTGGCTGTCCTGGAACTCACTCTGTAGACCAGGCTGGCCTCGAACTCAGAAATCCACCTGCCTCTGCCTCCCAAGTGCTGGGATGAAAGGCTGCGCCACCACTGCCCGGCAAAAGTTAATTTCTCTAAATAACAACAACAACAACAACAACAAGTTAAATTTCTCTATAGCAGTGCACATCTTTGATCTCCGCACTTAAGAGGCAGAAGCAGGTAGATCTCTGAGTTTGAGGCCAGTCTGGTCTTCAGAGCTAGTTTCCAGACAGCCAGAAAAATCTTGTCTCGAAAAAGTAAAAGAAAAAGAGAAGTAAAGTGTCTCTAGTTATGTAGGAGAACTAATTTTTGCCTATATATTTAGAAGGTTGAATAAGCATGATTTTATTTCGTGCTAAGAAGAACAAGGGGTAGTGCTTACATTGTAGAGGGTTAGTAGACATGATTTTTCTGGGAAGCAATACATTTCTAGAACTTTAAAAATGTTTGTATCTTCTAGTGAGTTCTGTTTCTAGCAGTCTTACTTCAAGAATACATACATACACACACACACATACACACATACATACATACACACACATATACACACATATGTACATGCACACACATACACACATATACACAGATACACACACAAACATACATACATACACACATACACACACACACCTACACACGCACACACAGCTATGTTCAGGATGGTTGTAGAAATGTAACTGGTTTAAAACCCTCATGAGATATTCATGCTTCGGAACCTGAGCAGCCCTTCACCGCTTGCTTCTGAAGAATTTTAAAGCATGTGGGAAATCCTCATGGTCAAATGAAGAGGAAAAAAATAAAGCAAGACTGAGTTGCTATTTAAAAGATGTTTTTAGGGCTGGAGAAATAGCTTAGGTGTTAAGAGCAATGGCTACTTTTCAGAGGACCCAGGTTCGATTCCCAACATCTACACGGTAGCTCACACCTGTCGGTACTCAGCTGCCTGACCTGGGCTCTGCTGCCACAGTTCTTCCTTTGCTTCTCGTAAATGACTCCAGGACACGAGCAAAGAATTATTGATTGAGCTAGTACGAGTTAACTTGCCATTTGCCAGCAGTAAAAGAGTCCAAACTCAACTACAATTAGCCTCAGGTTCATGTTCATGGGATCACTACATCCTAGCCTTGCCTTAGAGAGGAAGACAGGATGGGCCACGCCCTGGTTTCTGTGGGGCTAGATTATATGCTTGCCCATCCCATTTACCAAACTCAGCAATAAGTCCTGCCCTTTTTCACATACCATAAAAGCAGATGTCATATCTAGTCACTGGCTTGTCACTTGATTGTATGTAAGTCCCCTCCAGTCACAGGAGTGCTTTATTGAGTTCCTGGGTATCTACAAGTTAGGTTTTTGAGTTCTTACATGCTTTCTTTTCTGACCCATTGCTTGTCCTGTTTACTGTACATGTATACACCTTCCCTCAACACCCAGCCCACACACACACACACACACACACACACACACACACACACACACACAGGGCAGGGTAAGCCCTACCTTCTGATCCCTGAATACATGCTATCCCAATGGGAGGGGAAGCATGGAGACACACCTGACAATTGAGTAAGTACTTCCCTAAGTCAAGATCTCTTAACATTCCTCAAGGTAGTTAGGTTTAAGATAAAAGTCATCAAATCCCAAAAGGCCCAGAGAAATCACTTCACTTCCTGTGAATTCTCTGACTACACAGCCATTGGCCATATCATGCCTGAACCCCAAGGTTCCATTCCCTGAGGTTCTGATGTCATCCACGTTGTAAGCTTATTGGAGAGTTTGCAGCATCCCTTCAGGTTCTGAGACCGTATTCCTTCTTGGGGAGTCTCCTTTGCAACATTTCCGAATTTAGGAACAAAAGTTTGCCTTTGGACACACAAACCTTTGGTTTTGGTTCTGAGTAATTTGATACTACAAGAGAAGGGCCCTGGGCCTCTCTTCCAAGAATATGAGCATTTTTGCCACAAAACCTGGCTTCTCAGAATCATGAGGTTTTCTATGGGTTAAAAAGTCAGAGGTGGCTAAATCAAAGGGGATGCCTTTGAAAAGTCTGCCTTGGAACCCGTGAACTTTGAGGATACCTTAAGAAAGGATCCTGAACTTGGGAAACAGCAGTGACCCTGCTCAGATTCCACATCAGAGTTGACTCTGATGAATACGGGCTCTTAGCATTTTCAAAACAGATCTTCGATGTTAGTGAGAAGTGAATGACAGACAGTGGGTATCCTGCTCTCCTGGGTGATGTGGGGTCCCTGCGTATGACTGAGTAAAGCTGGAAAATGAAGAGATGTTAAGAGAAAGTGAGGAAGAAGATAAAGAGCTCTGCTCTAGAACAGCATCCATAGAAAACCAAAAGACCAGTATTTAACGTTCTTACCCAGGATTTCAGTAAACACCATAAACAGCCTGATGACGTTGTGAGACACACCTTTAATCCCAGCAACCTGAGAGGCTGAAGCAGGTGGATCTCTGCCAAGTTCAAGGCCAGCCTCATTTACATAGTGAGACCCTGTTTCAAAAGTCCAATCAAATAAACCCCCAAAACAATCCATAAAATGCTCTCACCATTTGCTCTTCAAATGACTCAGCTTTTGAAAGTAGAAATGCCTCTGCAGTATTTGATTCATTTGACTTCAAGATTATGGGCAGACACCATGCTTGGCTTCTGCTGGAGTCTATTGTTTTAAAGGCTGTTACTTGCCATTAAAATTAAAGCTCTAACCTACGTGAAATGCTTTGCATACCCTCATCCCCCTGATACTCAGGACTGTCAAATTCACTGTTGTCAAGACAAACTGACCACTGGGAAAGGGTTGGTCAGGTAGCTTGTTGATGGGCAGGTTTCCTGGAAGTCCCCGGGTGGAGTCAGGGTCTAAGGAGAATCAAATGCCAACACAGAATGAGACATATATTAGAAGTGTATTAGAAATGTATTCGTCAAAATTCTCGAGAGGACAAGAAAGGAGGGATATGGAAGAGGCTGGGGAGCCAGCGCTCGGAGGCATGAGTCTGATTTCCAGAGAACTAAAGGGGGAGGAGAGAAAGTTGGTTGGGGCGTCTTATAGTGCAGTGCAGCCTAAGAGCATCCACCAAAGAGCAGCCATGGACACCCTAGGAGAGAAAGCTAACTGCGAGTGCCCCATGTCCACCAGGAATGAGCAACGAGGAGATTCTGAGCCCTCGGGCTCAGCAACAATTACACTTCCTGAGGCAGAAGAGTAGAAAGGGGCATTTTCATGGCAACTTCCTTCTTTAAGGCCATCATAAACTTTCTTTGTTCCTACATGCTTTCCAATGAAAAAAATTAATGTTAAGTGAATAATAAAATAAAAAAACATGGTTTTCATCTCCCTTGATGTCTCATGAAAAAAGAATATGATTATTATCTTCTATGATATACCATAAAAAAGAAGAGAAAAGGCCTAAGAATTTAAAAAAAAAAAAAAAAGCCATTTGTGGTGGTACACACTTTAATCACAGCAACTTGAAAAGCAGAGTCAAGTGGACTGCTATGAGTTCAAGGCCAGCCTGGTCTACAAAGTGAGTTCCAAGACAGTCAAAGCTACATAAGAAACCATGTCTCAAAAATAAAAACTAAAACAAAACAAAAACAAAAAACAAAAAAACACCAACAAAAACAAAGAAAACAAACAAAACAAACAACAAACAAAAAAAACAATCTGTCCCTTGTGTCCACCCATTCCTCCCATCCATAGGGTGCTATCACAGAACAATTTCCTAGAGATTGAAATATCCTGCAGGGAAGCTCCCTAAGCGAGCAGGTAAACAACTCAAAATAGGTTCAGGAAGTCCCTAAAACAAACCAGATTCTCCTGGTCCCTCTCTGCCAGAATAAAAGTCCCTCTCAGAGAAGCAGAGCTGTCAGGAAGACTCTGAGAGCAGACCAGCTGCCTGGAAGAGGTTTAGACCAGAGGCACCTGGAAAGGACTCTCTCCGAGCTGCTGAGCTGCCCACTGCTGTGCAGTATTCTCCAGTTCCCAGCTTTGTGAGCTGTCACCCATGTTGGGGTGGGCTTTGGTGATGCAGCTGTCTTTGAGTCATTCCTGCTCCTGTAAGTAACCCCTCACCCATATGCTGTAAGTAACCCCAATAAAATTCATGGCTCACCAAGTTGGGCTTCATTGACATTCTTTGGTCTGTTGTGGGTTTGAGAGACCAGATCTTTTGGGTTCAGACTCCATTTTTGAGACCCTGACCTAAGGTTGAACTCAAGTTAACTAACAGGCCAGTATCTAGCTCCAGTTTCTAGGTTACCCCCCCAACAAATCCTGTGTCTAGCACCAGTTTCCAGGTTATTCCCCAACAAATCTGCAGGTTCCAAGCCCACCCCGGACACTTTACTTCCTAACCACCACCAACCAGGAAAACAACAAAAGTTTAAGTTTATGGTTTAATTCCCAGCACCAGCTAATTATGTTAAAGGCCACAAGAACCCCAATTAGATGCTTGCCAGGCTAGAAACACTCACCCCTTGCTTGCCATTTTCTATAAAACCTTGGCCCGATGAGAATTCCGGGCTTTTTCATCAAAACCATCCTATGGGTCAATGGTGAGTTAAGCCCAAGCTCAAGCTTGTGAATAAAGACACTTGTGTCATTGCATCAGATCGGCTCCTGGTTGGTCTTTGGGGCTTATGATACTACAGGTTCTCTATCTGGGGTGAGCAGACACAAAAGGTTTGTCACCAGACTGTACAATAGACGGGTCTGCTCCCACCACTGAAAACTTTACACTGGTAAGACCCAGCTCCCTCAGAAGGTTTGTATCCTATCTCTTTTTCTTGCTTCCTTTTGACCCTTGGATAGACAGGACAAAAAGTTTGTAAAACACCGAGGATCCAGGTCAAACTACAAGTCTGGAAGTGTCTGATATAAATGTCACCACCATCTCATAGTGCGTGACATGCTGGGAAATGCTCCAGAGCCTGAGGTCAAACCCACTGGACTTCAGCTCTTTGCTCACAATTTAGTCGTGTTTGGTGTCTCTGTCTTTGTCATTGTCTCTTCCTCCTCCTCCTCCTTCTCCTCCTCCTCCTCCTCCTCTTCCTCCTCCTCTTCCTTTTCCTCTTCCTCCTCCTCCCCTTTCTCCTTCTCTTCCTTCTCTTCTGTTATAAATCATGACTCCTCCATCTGAAGTGATCATTAAGTTTGCTTTCACAGTTTTAAATAGTTCCAGTTTTGTCATACTTGTGATTTGCTTGCGATTACTGTCATAAACCCATCCTTCTGATGTATACAATTTAGCATGCTCGCAGGACTGTCCAACCGTCAAGACTCTCTAATCTTAGAATATTTTTAATACTTTCCAAAGAATGCGGTATCTCTTAGTATAAGTTCTTCCTGCCTCAATTCATCCCTGGAACCTCTAATCCACATTCTGTCTCTTCTAGAAACGTTCACAAGGTGGAATCACGCACTGTGTGGCCTTTTGCACCTGGCTTCTTTCGCTTAGCATGTTTCAAAGTTCATCATTTTTTAGTATTTGTCAATATTGCATATATTCCTATTCTACTGCACCTGTTACACTATATTTCATTCATCAATTGAGGGATATCTGAGCTATTTATACCTTTAGGCTAGATTGGCCAAAGCTGGTACAAACATTTGTGCACAAGGTTTCACAGGAACATATTTTCAAATGACATTTAAATTCCTTGGGTGTTTACCTGGGAGAGGAATCAGCTTATCTGGCAAGTCTGTGTTTATTGCCTTGAGGAGCTGTGGAACACTCTTCAAAGTGGCAATACTTTCTACTGGGGATGTTTTATTTAATTTAATAGAAGACAGGTTCTATCATGAAGCATGAGGGCTCCAGTTTTGCCACTTTTGGGCAAGTGGTGGTTGAGACAAAGTCTCACTCTCTAGCCAAGGATATCCTGGAAACTCCCTATCTAGTAGCCCCCACTGGCTTCCAGTTCACAGCTCCAGCCTGCCTCAGTTTTCTGAGTCTGGGATTACAAGAGTGAGCCATCATTTCCAGCTTCCAATATTTCCTCAGCATTGGTAACTGTGTCTTTTTAATTATAGCCAGAGCATGTGAGACAATTTTTAAGCATAATTCTCTAGTTCCTAGTTATTGGATGGTGGACTTTACTGTTTTATAAATATGCTCAAAAACAAACAAACTAATTAACTAAAAACACAACACCCTTGGCATCATGGTACATGGCTTTAACCCAGCATTCTGAGAAACCAAGGCAGGCAGACCTCTGTGAGTTTGCGGCCAGCCTGGTGTACAGAACAAGCTCCAGGTCAACCAGACTACGTGGTGAGACCCTGTCTCAAATATCAAATACACACACACACACACACACACACACACACACACACACTATCTCCTAGAACACCACTGTATGGAACTCTCTGTGTTAGTGGAAAGGTTTTAAATCTTCCCTGTTTGAAAAGCAGTCACTAGCCAACATGATGACTCCTGAGCCACTGAAATGTGGCTAGTGGGGCTGAAAAACTGAAATTTCACCTTTACCTCTTTTTTATGAGTTCAATATTTACTATGTTGGACAGTGTGGTCTTAGAAGTTGGGAGTGGGAGCATAGTTTTGCTTGCAAAATATTTTTTTTTAAAGACAGGGGCTCACTTTGTATCTCAGGTTGGCCTCAAACCCACAACAATCATTCTGCCACAGCCTCACGAGTGCTGAGATCACAGGTGTAAACCATTCCACTTGGCTCTTCTCTAATTTTGATAGTAACATCTATCATCCCTAAAGTTTGTCTTATAAATGAATGTCTGGTTCCCAGTTTAGAACTCTGACCTCTGATCTAATAACAGAGGATGACTTTTGATGTTAACAATTTGAAAACTTGATTTTCCAGAGATCACTCTGGGATTTGGGAGCAAGTTATTTAATCTCTCTGACCCTAGTTACCATTTATAAAAATGGATACAGTGATTTTATCTAATAAATCATATGATTTAATAGAATTAAATACAACAATGTATGTAAAAATCTAGATGGTTACCTAGTATGATAAAAGTTATTGTAACATCATCATCATCAGTATCAGCAGCATCAGCAACAGTGTAACAGCATCTTTACCATCATCAGCATCACCATCTTCAGCATCAGCATCAGCATCACAATGGCATCACCGTCATCAATATCACCAGTATCATCACGACCATCATTATCAGCAACAGTGGTAGCTGCTCACATCCACATTTGCTACTGTTCTTCCGGTTTAACTAAGAGTGGTTTTAGCAATACTGGCTGTTGGGGTTGGTCTGTTGGTATGTATACAAATGCTAAACTCTGAACTCCAAGATCAGGTTGCCATCCAGATGAGCGAATCCTTACATACACCGATCACTTTGCTCCCCAGTTTAAGGCTGTTGGTTAATAAAAGGCTAGAGCCTGTCATTGGGCAGGAGAGAGAGGAAGTGAGGAGTCTCTGAGAGACCATGGAGGAGGAGGAGGAGGAGGAGGAGGAGGAGGAGGAGGAGGGGGAGGAGGAGGAGGAGAGGGTACTGGGAGGGAGAGGGTAGAGGAAAGGGGAGGGAGAGGGTAGGGGAAGGGGGAGGGGGAGGAGAAAAGACTGAGAAAGCAGGGATCTCCATTAGACATGGACCAGAAGCTCATGGATGAGAGAACCTTACTCTGAGGACAGACTAATGGAGCAGAGACAGCCTGGGTGAGACTCAGACAAGCAACATAGGGGAAATGGGTGGGATATAGGATAGATACCGTAGAACCTGTCCAATCTAGTCTTACAGCTTATAAATACAATACAGGTTTTTGTGTCTTTTATATGGACCAGCTAGAATAAAGAATTCATTTATAACTGCCCCAAAGCATTTAACAACCCAAGAAGAGAGTCTTAGAAACAGAGCCTCTGCAATATCTTCGGTCATTCATAACTAGCCATCAGGGGGTGTTTGTTGATGGAGCATCTGTTGTTTGTTTGCAGTAGAGCAGTAGACACAGATGAAAATCTCCGCCATCTTGACCCTGTGTTTTCTGGCTCGAAATGTAACGCTGCCTCTGGAGGGAATTGCAAGGCATGCCTTGGGAACCTGATATGCATTGGAATGATCTAGAAGCCTGCTGCTTTGGGATCTGCAGGCAAACTCTGCTAATTAAGGTTTTCCATTGATCTGATAGCCTTTGGGGGCTTGTCAAAATATAGAGGACTCCCTTCTCTGACCTTGTCTGGTGAATTCAAACCCCAACACACACCTCTACCTGAAGAATGTCATATAGTCTTAGATAGATTACAAGTCCAAATTCCTTTCTCCCAATAAGAACCTGTTCAGCTAGCACCTGAGATTCCCGAAATGCTTCCCCATGCTAATGAGGCATTTTTGGGACCCTAAGCCTTCAACTAATGACCTTTTCCCCTCCCTGTCCCCTGAAATTATATATGCATTGGATCACCCCAAGGAAAGTTGATCTGCCTCCCTGCAGCTGGTCCCTGGGTGTCTTGTGCACCATACAGACTCACAGGGCCTTCAAACTCCCAGTCTCTGCTCCCTTTGGCCTCAACTGGTGATCCACAAGGGCAGTGAGAGCCCTCTGCTTTCTGAACTCAGGGGACTGGAATTACACTGGAAAATGTGATGTGCTAACAAATATAATGAATGGGTGTTGGGAGGGTTAATGTGAACAAAATAAAATGATCTTCGTGTTGGAGTTGCAGGTGGTTGTGATCCGCCCAACATGGGTGCTGGGAACCAAACTTGGGTCCTATGTAAGAGCAGCAAGCTCCCTTAACCATACAGCTACCTTTCCAGCCCCTGAATGTTGGTTCTTAAATGGTAAAAATCTTGCTGAGCCCGATGGTCATTGGATGATGAAATGGGTCTTATGGATTTCTTAGTACTTCTCATCAAGGCCCTTGTGTCCTCACACGAAGGTTGCTGTAAAGTAAACAAGGATGTCTTCTCCTGCCTCTTTCTGCTTCTGGGCTAAGATGTCACTCACTTATAAACCAGCATTGCTTTGAAACCGAGTGTGACACAGCAGAGAACTGAACTGATACCAGAACCGTGCCCTCCGAGCTCCAAAACTGTGAGCTAACTAGACCTCTGTTATCTATAAAGTTGGTGATTCAGGACTGGTTAATACAGAAATGTTGGAGAGTTGAGGGCATGGCTTTTAGAATAACAGCTGAGATGGTCAAAGTTCTGGACTAGATCCCTAACACTGGGGGGGGGGGGAACTAGGGGGGAAGGCAGATCAGAGTGATTTTCTTTCCATTTTGCAAATAAAGAAAGTGCAGTATCTAGAGGGAGGAAAGGTGAAATGTCTAGTCCACTGTTTCATTCATCTCTCTGAGCCTGATACATCCCATGGCTGTCAATCACAAGTCTTTAGTAAACCCATTCTATGCTCCAAGTGCAATTTGATGACTAGGGATAGGAAAGCAAGTAAGCATACAACCACAGCCATTAAAGATCTAATATTCTCTTCAAGAGGGAAGAAGATAATAAGGGATGTGGTGGTGCACATTTCTGATCCCAGAACTTGAGGGGCAGAGGTAGGCAGATCTCTGTGGGTTTGAGGCCAGCCTGATCCACAAATATCATTTACAATACCAGAACGCAACCGAAGAATTAAGGTAGGCTGATATGGAATGCTAAGGTAGGAAGAAGTAGAATTCTAAATCAAAGCAAGTCTCATGTTGTGGATTTGGTTTATTGCTTGTATTATGTTAATTAGGTTCCCAAATTACAGGGGAATGTATAAGTCTGCATGTAAGATGCTGCAGGTCCCTGCCCCCAGTAGGCTCTAATTGTCAAATAAAGTTGTTGGTGGCCAATGGCTGAGCACAGAGACGGGGGAGGGACTTTAGATTTTCTGGGCAAGGGAATCCAGGGAAGAAGGATTTAGAATCACCATGCCAGGGAGGCAGGAGGATCAAGCTTGGGAGCTGTGGGAGAGAAAGCATACAGCCATGTAAGAGTCAGGGAAGAGCAGCTCCAGGGGCCCCTCCCTTGTTTGGGTCTGGGGTAGCAAAGATGGAATATAGATTTTAGTAAATAATAATTCAGGAGTATCAGCGGACAGGAGGCATTAGCAATGTGGAAGTTTGGGAATGGCCCAGCCTCTGAGCTGCTTAGGGAATATTAAAAATAAGTGTGTGTGTGTGTGTGTTTCGTTGGAGAATTCACAACATTGCGGTGGTGGTGAGAGGTGCAGGCCCCAGCCAGGGAGATTAGAGCAGATTAGCTAACTATCACCACAGTCTCCCCATAAAGTTGCTACTTAAGTAGAGTTGAAGGGAACAGGGACAGAGTAAGCCTTGTAGAAAGCAGAGACTTGATAAGGCAGGCACAGGGTTGACTTGTGTGATGGTCTGTGTATGCTCGGCCCAGGGAGTGGCACTATTAGAAGGTGTGGCCCTGTTGGAGTAGGTGCATCACTGTGGGTATGGGCTTTAAGACCCTTATCCTAGCTGCCTGGAAGCCAGTATTCTGCTAGCAGCCTTCAGATGAAGATGTAGAACTCTCAGCTCCTCCTGCACCATGCCTGCCTGGATGCTGCCATGCTCCCACCTTGTTGATAATGGACTGACACTCTGAACCTATAAGCCAGCCCCAATTCAATGTTGTCCTTATAAGAGTTGCCTTGGTCATGGTGTCTGTTCACAGCAGTAAACCCTAAGACAGCTTGTTACAAAAAAAAACGATGATGCGAGCAGTGAGTGGTTAACATAACAAATATGCTTAAGTTAACTGCTGAGTAGAGTCCTGTAGTGGTGATTCTTTGGTGTTTTTTGCAGAAGTGAGGATCAGAAAAATACTGGTATAAAGCATTGTGTAATAAGCCCTTGCAAATGTAACATAAGAACAAAAACTGAAGAACAATTCCAAATGTGTTACTCCTCTGTCAAGAATTGGTCTTTCTGGATTTCCTTTTTCCATTTTCTTATTTTAGGTCTTATTTGAAAGAAAAGAAAAGTTTGTGATAATGATGTAGAGGAAGGTACTGGTTAAAGGTGAAAAAAATATTTTTAAAAGAAAGGGCTGGAGGGAGGTGTCACCAGATTGGTAAAGTGCATGTCATGCAAGCATGAAGAGCTGAGTTCAAATCCCAGGGACCATGCATGCATGATGGCCTGCTCCAATAATTCCAGAACTATGAAGGTTGGGACAGGAGGATCCTTGGAGCTCAGTAGCCAGCCAGCCTAGCCTGCTGTCTCTGTCTCAAAAAGCAAGGTGGGGCTGGAGAGATGGCCCAGTGACTAAGAGTACTGGCTGCCATTCCAAAGGACTTAGGCTCAGTTCCTAGTACCCACATAGTGGCTCACAACCATCTTAACTTCAGCCTCTGTGAGAACTAGGCATACGTGTAGCACATAGACACACATACAGGTAAAACACTCATATACAGAAAATAAACAATGTTTGTAAAAGGTGGACAGTGTTTGAGGATTGAGACCTTTACCCCCCAATACACACATGCATGCATGTACATTCAAAGCTGCATATGTATAACATTTGCACACGCACACACACACACACACACACACACACACACAACTCATAGTTTGTTCGGGCTAGTGAGATCAACAGTTACAAGCACTGGCTGCTCTTCCAAAGGACCCAGGTTCAGTTCCCAGCTCCCACATGGCAGCTTACAACTGTCTGTGACTCCAGTTCCAGGGCATCCGATACCCTCATATAAACATACATGTAGGTGAAGCATCAATGTACATAAAATAAAAATAATATATAAAATAATTGTATTATAAAAAGCATTTAAAAATGAAAATATTTTTTAAAAAACCATACTTTGTTGAAATGGAGCAATGGTACTATCTGATGGAAGAAACACCTGAGCCAGGAGATACAGGATGCTAATAAACTCCTCCATTATGCAATGAGACCTAAGAAGGGGAAATTTGAAATCTGAAATGAGTTATCATGGCTGTAGGTGATAATTCAAAGTGCCCTGTGGTTTTAAAGTTCAGATGTGCTATTTTCAGTGACATATAAACAGTTCTGGAGTGGATGCCACTGTTCTTTCATCTTCATCTTCATTTCATGGTAGGGCCTCAGATGTGACATTGACACAGCAGAGGTAAAAGCAAAACAGGGAGACAAAGTAACACTCGAATGTCAATACAGTCACTTGCAGTTTTAATACTGCTGACACTTTGGACCAAGCCCTTTTTTACAATAAAGAGCTGCCTTGTGCTCTACAGGATGTCCAGTAGGAGGACTGTCACCGTGGCTAACATCTTTGATCTCAGCACCTGTAAGGCAGAGGTAGGCAGATCTCTAAGAGTTCAGAGAAAGATTTGACTGAGTCAGAGATAGGATACACCCAATTTTTGAAAGAACAGTCAAGAAAGAGTTATTATTATCCTCGGTAAAAATTAAGAGATCTTTCTGAGTCTCACTCAAGACCATTGGGGCTGGAGAAATGATTCAGCCGTTAAGAGCACTTGTTGCTCTTGCAGAAGACTAGGGTTCAATCCCCAGCATCTACATAATAGCTCATGACCAACCGTAACATAGTTCCAGGGGATTTGATACCCTCTTCTGGCTTCTGAGGGTACCAGGCACGCATGTGGCACTAAGAGGCCAAACCTACTCCATCTTGAGACTGGCCTCCATCTAAAACAAAAACAAAAACAAATGGCCTGAGAACTTGACCTACAGCAGAACCCAAGCTTTACCCAAGGACCAGGAAGGATCCCACGGCTTGTCCTTGGCCAGAGTTACTTCCTAGCAACAGTTAATCAAAGATTAATCTGATTGTTTCAGATGTACTTTCAGACCATTTGTGATTGTCTACGGTCTTGCTTCAGGGCACTCACCTGTTGTTGGCTTATAGTCATTTTACTAGATGCCTGCCAGACTAGACACCTCCTCACTTGCTCTGATTTTTCTATTAAAAACTTGTCTTGCTGAGGGTTTGAGGCTGTTCTGCCTTCCTTTCCTGTCTCGTTGTGTCAGAGTTGGGTTGGAGGAGAGCCCAAGCCTGAGCTTGTAATAGACCTTAACGCTGTTACATCAGAGATGGCTCCTTGGTGGTCTTTGGGGTTCACAAATGCTTCCTGGCACAATGGCATATATAAATACATGCACACAAACACTCATGAACATACACTTTTAAGAAAATAAAAAGAGAGGCAGGTGGATTTCTGAGTTCGAGGCCAGCCTGGTCTACAAAGTGAGTTCCAGGACAGCCAGGGCTACACAGAGAAACCCTGTCTCGGAAAAAAAAAAAAAAAAGATAAGCCATTTATTAAAGAGGAATTTTTAGGGCAGGGTATGGTGGCCTGTGAGTTTAATCCCAGCACTCAAGAAGCAGAGGCAGGTGAATCTCTGTGTTAGAAGCCACCTTGGTCAAAATATAGAGTTCCAGGCCCAACAGGAGTACATGACCCTGTCTTAAGGAAGACAGAAAGAGAGGGGGGAAATGTGGAGGGGGGAGGAAGAGAAGGGAGAGAAGAAAAATCTGTGCTAATGTGCAATCCGAACACGTTTATTGATGCATCAGGAGGAATGTCCCAGGCAGGCAATTATGGCCAGATGCTGCTACCAAAGATAATTTTTAGAAGGCATCAGAGCACCAGTTGTGATTGTTCATGTCAGTAATCCTAGCACACAGGAGGGCAATGCAGAAGGACTGTTCAAGGGTAGCCTGAGCTACATAGCAGGCTGTGTGTCACCAGAGTGGTTTGAAATACCCTGTCTCAAAAACAAACAAACAAAACAAACAACAACAACAGAAGCCAAACCAACCCAAACCAACCAAACAACCCCCCCCCCCCCAAAAAAAAAGTCAGGCTAGAACCAGACATTTTTGGTGTTGAGAAGCTGAATGGAAGGTAGCAAGATGACTCAGCAGCTTGTAATCAGGCCTGATGACCCGAGTTCCAACCCTGGGGCCCACATGATGGGAGGAGAGAACAGACTCCTGAAAGTGGTACTCTGCTTTCCACACATGCACGCACGCACATGCACCCACTCTACTACATACATGTAATAAAACGTTTTAATGAAAACTATGTTAGGTAAATTATATTCTTAAGAGGAACTCAACTGGTTCTATCTTCCATCTGTGCCAGCATAGAGATACCAACAGCTAGAGACCAAGTCTTCAAAAATGTCTGCACACCTTTAAAAAGTACCTAAGTGGGAGCCATGAGATTGATGGTTAGGAGTGAATACTGCTCTTGCTGAGGACTGGTTCCAAGCACCCATATAGTGAGGCTCACATCTGTCTGCAATTCCAGCTGCCTACAATCTGATGTCCTCTGCTGGTGTCTGAAGACACCAGTGCTCACGTGCACAAACCCCCACACAGGCTACACATAGTTAAAAATAGGCCTTTGTAAAAGAAAGTGCCCATGTGCACTGGGAAGTGTGGCTCAGTGACAGGGCACTCATTTGGCACTCACAGGGAAGGCATGGGATGAATTCTCAACATTACACATACAGCGAGATAGATGGAGAGAGACAGAGACAGGGAGAGACCCCATCAATAAATAAAGTACCTACCTTCTGCCTCATCAGCTTCAAGTTTTGAGAGATCTACTGGTTCTGATGCAGAACACCTGTGTTCCAGAGTTCCACTGAGAACTCTCAGCCCAGTTGATTCCACCCAGGACCTTTGTCTTGATCCTCCATTGTCCCTCAGTTAGAAGGCTAGACTTTCTGGGTAAGACATTAACAAGTTCCTGGAACCTATTAAAATGACAGCAGTGAAGAACTGCGAAACAGCAGTCTATGGTACTCAGAATGGGAGCAAGGCTTCAGGGAGTGTGAGCTATAAGGCTTTTTCCTATCTGGAAGTCAGATAATCATGCAGTAGGTGTGTGTGTGTGTGTGTGTGTGTGTGTAGGGGGGAGGATGTTGTGACATAGAATGGAAGAGGTGTGGTGGAGCGTTGGGCAGAACTATCTGCTGTTGAAGAAGGATCTGATTTGCCCTATAAAATCTACCAGAACAACACAGGACCCTCAGACTCTAAATCTGCCAGAGAGTAGAGTGTGGGACTTGAAATGGAAGGGTCAACTGAAAGTCTATATTAAGAACCTTAGCCTGGTGGTGGTGGTGCAGGCCTTTAATCCCAGCACTTTGGAAGCAGAGGTAGGAACATCTTTGTGAGTTCCAGGACAGCCTGGTCTACACAGAGAAACCCTGTCTTGAAAAACTAAACAAACAACCAAACAACCAACCCCCCCCCCAAAAAAAACCCCCAAAACTAAGATGTCTGATGTAAGTGTTTTACCATCTGCCGGGGGAAAAAGCAAGCAAAAAATAGGATTTCTCAAAGAAAATCAATAAAGGATTGAAGTGGAAATTAAAGAGCTCTTTGGAAAGTCCCGTGGATGGTGTTTTACTGGAGCAAACACATGAAGGAATGTTTAGCTGAAGCAGACACAGGAGAGAGGATGTTCTGCTAAATCAAGCCTGTGAAAGGACACGTGATGGAGGATGCTTCGCTAAGCACACGCATGTATTGGTCTGCCTTACATTGTGGAGTTGAGCTGCATTTGTCAGGACTCAATAGAGAGAAACTCACCAAAAAACTTCTGGTGGTGTGCTGTGGCTTCTTGCTGCTTCTGCTGACTTGGGCTGATTGTCAGAAAAGGAGGCTAGAGATATTAAAAAAGATATTTAAGAACTATCATTAAAAGTAGACTTTAAAAATTAAAGTTACAAAAGATTCTTCTTTAGAGAGGCTCATCAAATGATCTGGAAACATTACTAAAAACAGAAAGTTACACCTGAGCACCAAGTTCTGCAGTGGTTCTCAACCTTCTCAGTGCAGAGCTTCATGTTGTGGTGACCCTAACCACAAAATTGTTTTGTTGCTTTTAATTTTGCTACTGTGAGGAATTGTGATGTAAATAACTGTGGTTTTGAAGATCACCGGCGATTCCTATGAAAGGGTCATTGGTCGCAACCCCTACGTTGAGAACCACTGTGCTAGAGTGTCCAACAGTTGAGAGAACTTACTTTCTGTATCTAACAATGCAGAGATGCACTATATTTCATGTTTGCAGGTAGACTCTGGGATTCCTCAAGCTGGTGGCTGATGTAGTCATTAGATCAGTCTCTCTCAACATCATTGCTTCTTTCTGTGCTGTGTTCTGCATATTTTTTCTCAGACTAAGAAATCAGAAGAAGAACTGATCATGATAGTGCCTGCTTCTGAGACCCCAGCATGATAGTACATGCCTGTGAGAGCCAAGCATGATATAGTACATACCTATGAGAGTAGAGCATGTTGGTACATGCCTGTAATCCTGGGACTCATGGCAGAGGCAGAACAAAGATTCTGGACCATTCTGGGCTTAAAGAAAAATCCTGCTTCAAAGGAAATGAAATCTCTCTCTCTCTCTCTCTCTCTCTCTCTCTCTCTCTGTGCGCGTGTGTGTGTGTGTGTGTGTGTCTGTGTGTCTGTGTGTCTGTGTGTCTGTGTCTGTGTATCTGTGTGTGTGTAAGAGACTATACTTTGGTTACTATTTTTGAATGTTTAGAAAAACTTTCCAGAAGGTTTAAATGATTTGCTTTCATTTTTCATTGAATAAAACTTCCACACATGCCATTGCCTAAGTAAACCACAGGCAGGAGAGATTACAATTGTGCCTCAGCTCAATCTGGAATTTTCTTTTCATGAAGGATAGGTTCGCTTGGATATGCAAAGAAATGTGGACATGCCAAGCATGGCAGGATACACCGGTAGTCCCAGGACTCAGAAAGGTGAAGCTAGAAGAGATATATTTAGACACGAGAAACTAAGAATGAATTCTGTAGATGATCAGCTTTCTTATCCACTGACACTGGAGCAAAATCTGCCCGTTGACAGAGCTGTATCCACAAACAGTTCATAGCCAGTGGGCCATCTGAAAGCAGGAAATAGCTCCAACAGCTTGTAGGCCCTCTTCGTGCCTCTGAGGGTAGCAGCATCTGTATAGTACACACACATACCTACAGGCAAAACATGAATACACGTTAAGTTATGAAAGAAGGAAGGAAGGAAAGAAGGAAAGAAGGAAGGAAGCAAGCAAGCCACCCAGGTATGGTGGTGCATGCCTTAAATCTCAGCACTCAGGAGGCAGAGACAGGCAGATCTCTGAATTTAGGCCAGCCTTGTCTACAGAGAGACATCCTGTCTTGAGGGGAGGAGGATGGGAGGGAGGGGCTGCAACACAGCAACGAAAGATCTACCTAAGGGCTTCAACTTTCAACCTCGAGGTAGAGACTGATTGTCTATAAACCTCATACACAGCGACTAACTGGGCAAATAAAGGACATAACTATTTTACACACTAGCCCAGAGGAAACAGCATTTTGATTCTCAACTGAAAAGAAACAAATGAAATAAAATATTGATCACCATGGCTCTTTGACGGAAAGGCATTTTTCCAGGATAGACCAATCCAGTGAGGTGGGCTCACTGGCACAGAGCAGGTATCAGGGAGAAGGAAATTAACCAGAAAGCTTTAGGCAGAGTATTTTAACCTGCTTCTTCCCAGAATTCTTGATACTGAGTTCTCGGTAGCTCTTAACTAATCCCTTAAACTCCTGTAAGAGTAATTCCTGATAGCTTAGCCACAGGGATAATTCTTGGATTTAGGAATGCTTTCTCCAAAGTCCAGTTTCAATGCATAGAAGGCTAATTTGCTTTCTACTGTTGTAGTTAAAACACCGTGACCCAAAGCAGCCTGGGAAGGAAAGGGTTTATTTGGCTCATACATCAGAGTCCATCATCAAAGAATGTCAAAGACAGGGACCCAGAAGCAAGAACTGAAGCAGAAGCCATAGAAGAGCATTGCTTATTGGCTTGCTGTTCATGCCTCCTGTCTTAGGGCTTTACTGCTGTGAACAGACACCATGACCAAGCAACTCTTATAAGGACAACATTTAATTGGGGCTGGCTGACAGGTTCAGAGGTTCAGTCCATTACAATCAAGGTGGGAACATGGCAATATCCAGGCAGGCATGGTGCAGGAGGAGCTGAGAGTTCTACATCTTCATCTGAAGGCTGCTAGCAGAAGACTGGCTTCCAGGCAGCTAGGATGAGGATCTTAAAGCCCACACCCACAGTGACACACTTACTGGGCCGAGCATATACAAACCACCACACCTTACCAAGCTTGCTTTCTTATCCAGCCAGAAACACCTGGTTTAAGGGGTAGCATTGCCTACAGTGGGCTGGGCCCTTCCACATTAACCATTTAATCAAGAATATGTCCCTGTCAACTTCCCTACAGGCCAATTTGATGGATTCATGCTCTCAGTTGAAGTTTCCTCTGCTTAGATATCTCTAGCTCTTGTCTACTTAGTAGCGTAGAGACTATGAGGAAGGTGAAGAATTCTACTGCTAAGTATGTGTTTTAACAAGAACAACTTTGTTAAGAGATAAGAAGAAATGTTATTAAGGCAAAATCGGAGGGCACTATCCTGAGTTAGAAGAATTCTACTACTAATTATCTTGCAATTGCAAAGAGAAGCTAAAGGTAATCTGAGATGTCATTAGATGCAGTTAAGATAGGGAAAATAGTTGTTGATGGTGCTCGCCTTTAATCCCAGCACTTGGGAGGCAGAGGCAGGCAGATCTTTGAGTTTGAGGCTATCAGTCTACACAGAGAGTTCTAGGACAGCCAGGGCTATCTTGAAACACTCTGTCTTGAGACACCCTTTGAACCCCCCAGAAAAGTAGGAAAAATATTATAGAGTGCAAGGAAAATATGTTTAATTTCAAGAAAAGTCCTCTCCAGGACATTAAGGAGAGGACTGCAATTCCCCTGTGGAATGGGTTTGAGATTCTTGATCCTCAGAGCAGGTTAGTGCAGTGCAATTTCTTCTTAATATCCTTTGTTAGTGTCTCCTATCAACATTGTTCTATTAAAGCATCAGTGGCTTCCTAAGACCAGAAACCAACAGCATCTTTAAAGACTATGCCATTTACCCTTTCTGTAAGTAGTTAGCATGCCTACCTAAACTTTATTTCACAAAAATTACATCTCTTTATTTCCATTAATCGTTTTCTACAACATCTTCTCCTCTAACTGTTCCTTTGAAGTCTCCTTGACAGAATTTCCATGCCCCCCCCCCAAAAAACCAAACAAACCCAACAACACCAAACTTACAAACACCAGCATCTTTCTGGCTTTGTTTGCACTTTGGTCCCTGAACTTTGAAGCCTTCTGCCACCTTTAGGCCCAGTGTTGCGAGTAACCCTATCTCTAGTAAACATTTCTCAAGACCACTGGGTATCTTTGTCTGCATGCCCTGCAGGTATCTCAAGTTTTGGACATAGGCAGCCTATCTTTTACTCCACCCTATCCATAGCCTCCTCTGCTTATTTCATTCCGTATCTCAGAGAGTGGTACCACTCTCTACCCAGGAACCCTGGAGCAGAAACCTGGGTGCCATTCTTACCTTCTCTCCTCTCCAAGGTCAAGGACTATTATATTCTCTTAATTATACTTCAGAAATATTTCTGTCTTTAAGCCTTTTGTCCCTGGTCCCCAATTATAGCCTTTGCTTCTCATTTCATCAGTATTGATTCCAGCAGTGCTCACCACTTTTCTATTACCCCCATCTTTGTTCTGTCTTTAGAACAGAGACCATCAGACCTAAAGGTCTGTTGTTCAGTAGAGGTGTGCACCACCACAGGCTAGGCTTCTGCTGTGTGTGTGTGTGTGTGTGCTGGGGATTAACCCAGGGTCTTTAGCATTAGAAACAAGTACTCAACCACGGAGCTACATATTCCCAGGTCCTCTTTTATGTAGCTGTGGTCAGACCTGTATAAAGTAAAACTGCTAACAAGGAGAACCTTAGAGCTATTCTGACATCAATGAAATTTGGTACCTAGTTTAAAACTAATGAAAATGCCAGAACTCTCGAGCTGGACGAAGACCCATATTTAGTAGAACTCCTTGGTTCATCCAGATAGCCACTCCCAATCTACTTAAGCAATGGTGTAAAAAAAAAAAAAGAAAAAGAAAAAGAAAAAGAAAAATTAAAAAAAAAAA
>JADRCH010000033.1:10419002-10457816 GCA_019843965.1 Rhynchomys soricoides | reverse complement strand
AAAAAAAAAAATTAAAAAAAAAAAAAAAGAATGCAATCTGATTTAAAAAAAAAAAACAAACCAAAAACACTAGGGCGAAGACATGGGCATACTTCGTTGAAGCATCTTAAAGTCAAGAACTAACTGAAAACTAAGAAAAGTGTATGTTTTGGAATTATTGAGGAAGGCCTGTTCCTATTGGTCAGAACTTGCCCTTGTCTCAAAATGAGAGACGAGTGAGAACATACAATCTTTTATTTTGAGACGGGGTCTCTATATAATCCTGGAAACTCACTCTGTAGACCATGTCAGCCTCGCAATTACAGAAATTCTCCTGTTACTTTGCCGAGTACTGGGATTAAACGTATTAACCGTCCCCAAGAGAGGATCCTGTCTTGAACCATCCGTAGTTTGGAGTGAAACGCGGAATCCCGGCTTCCAAAATTATCCCACGCTTCTCGACAGCTTCTCTGCGAGCTGTGACAGTGAATTTAACGCGGTCTTTGAGTCATCAAGAATGTGTATGATAAAGACGTTATTTTAACCCCCTCTCGTCGCTGCCTGTAGGATTTTTTTTTTCTTTAAATGGGAACACTAAATTCTTTGTGTTTGTGGCATCTCGGGCGCACTCTGGAGCTCAGACCCTTTTTTCCAAGCCTGGATGATGCGCACAGGGGACCCAAGAGTTTAGGACCAGACTAAGTCAGGCGCACTGAGCCAGGCGAGGGGGCGGGCTCTCAGACCGCATGCTGCACAGTCCTCCGCCGTCCCAGCATTCCCTGCGTCCCGACCATCGAGCGCGGCTTCCGGCGTCGCTGGTGGAGGTGGGTGAAGAAGGAGTGGGTCCTCGCCGCTCGTTCTCGCTCCCTCCCTCTCTCTCTCTCTCTCCCTCTCGGGCAACATGGCGGGCGTGGAGGAGGCAGCGTCCTTTGGGGGCCACCTGAATGGCGACCTGGATCCAGACGACAGGGAAGAGGGAACCTCCAGCACGGCCGAGGAAGCCGCCAAGAAGAAAAGACGGAAGAAGAAGAAGGGCAAAGGGGCTGTGTCAGGTAAAGGAGTCGTGTCTTCGCAGTCCCTGCAAGGAATGGCCGAACGACTTGGCTCTGGCCCGGCAGGGGTGACCGGGGATGGGAACGCCGAGCCCTGGCCTTCGTTAAATACTCAGGCCTGGCGGAGTGGCATGGCCGGCTTTCCGTGCCTCGGCTCCTCAGAAATGGTGGGAGGGTGTGGGGGATGAGAGTGCCTCGGCTTTCCGAATGGTGGTAGCGCTAGGGTCGCTGGGCGCGAACTCAGCTCCCACGCAGACGGACCTGAAACATGCACAGGATTCAGCTCCACCATCCTCAGCGCTGGCTTGGTCACCGCCTCAAAATCCCTTCTGACCCTAGTTGCGGCCTGGTTGCAGGACCTACCTATTTTTGTCGAAGGTTGGGGGTGGGGTATTGGAGCATATTGCCGGGACGGTACGTCCTCCCCATGTATCATCCGCATTTACACTAGGGCTTTAGCTTTGGATTGCAGATTAGGGGTGTTCGTCTATGGGTATATGTCCTTTACAGACAGCTCATGTCACTGACAGTTGGTGGCCGTGCAAATTTTCAGGTGCTTAAATCTTACAGCATGCTCAAGCTTTAGGGCTTGCAGGCCTGAATTTTGATGCCACTTGGCATGCGGTGCAGACTGAGTAGTCTGCGACTATGAATGAATTTTCCCAACTGGTAATAATCTAATCCCGTGGGTACGGCGAGGACAACAGCTGCATGCTTACTATTGATTGGATCAAGTTAACTAGGAACGTGTCTTATCATGAGAAGTTTTTGTTTTACAACCGCCTCTGTTTTTACATGTTTGTACTTAAGGGTCATCAGATAAAGAATGAGAGAAAAATGGAGTTGGGCTTAAGAGAAAGTAGAGGGACTTTGGTGGTTAGACGGGAGTGAAAGCAAGAGTCGTAGCTTTGTAGGCCTATCCTAGAGCAGAATTTAATCTAGGGGCATTCGCCTGAGGCTCATTGGGCTTTCAGTACACTCTGAACTCTGAACTCTGCAGTTTCCCTTGAAGGTGAACAACAGACTGTTGGTTTATAGGATTGTTTGTTTGTTTGAGTCAGGGCTTCCTCTGTGTAGCCTTGGTTGGAACTCGCTCAGTAGACCATGCTAGCCTTGAGCTCAAGAGATTCTCCTGTCTCTGCCTCCAGAGTGCTGGGATCGAAGGTGTGCACCACTGTATCTGGCAGTTTTAGTTCTTTGGGACAGGGTTTCACTATGCATCCCTGGCTGTTCTGGAACTCCACCCCTCCACCCCATAGACAGGGGGCTGGCTTCCAATTCACAGAGATCCACTTGCCTATTCCTAATAATTTTTTAAGTTGTCTCTCAGTGTGAATCTTCCTTTAGTAGCCAGCATGTGCTGGAGTATCTGTGTGGGCAAACTGCTCCTCCAGATGGATCTTAATCACTTCCAGGTGGCGGCCTAGATGTTTACAAAGTTGCATTTTAGTAATGGAGTATCTTTCCATATCTAGATTTTTTTTTTTTTTGGTCCAGCTAGTGTGTAATAAATCCTGTTCTTCCTAAGGCCTTCAGCTTGTATTGCCAATTTTGTATATATGTATAGTAACTAAAATATCTGTTGTCATCTAAACTGCTTAAGGATAGGGATCAACTTACATTTCTGTTTATCCTGTAGGTGCTATCATGTTTAATGGAGATTTCCCTAGATGACTTGAGTAGACAGTACTACTTAGGTATGGAAGTTTTTCCTCCCTGTGGTTTAACAAATAATAATAATGCTTCTGTTTAGTTTCCCATGCTGCTTAGTGTGAAAGGATTTGTGAACTGTACAGGATCGTTAGAATATGTTCAGGTGTGGAAGAGTCCTTTATTATATTTGATTTGTCCTATTTTGTTTGAACAGCAGTGCAACAAGAGCTTGATAAAGAATCAGGAACCTCGGTGGATGAAGTAACAAAACAGTTGGAGAGACAAGCTCTGGAGGAGAGAGAGAGAGACGACGATGATGAAGGTAAAAGCTTTTAATCTGTCTGTGCAAGGGCACAACATTGATGCTAGTACCTGCAGAGACCACAGAAGGGTGTTGGATTCTTCAAACTGGAGTTACAGGCAGTTCTGAGCTGCTTGATATGGGGGCTAAGAACCAAACCTGGGTCATCTGTAGGAGTCTCAAGTGCTCTTAAGCCATCTCTCCAGCCTTGAAAATGTGACATTAATTAAGAAAAATGCTTATTTGTCCATTTTGTAATTGTTTACCATTTGGCTTGTTGAAATTCAATTAATGTCCCAAGTAAAAAGGAACAGGTATTTATTAGCAACCCCGTGGCTGTGTTGAATACTTGCTTAAATGGCAGGATTTCAACTTTTAGATATGTACTTTGCAGAAGGCCAAGTGCTGGGTGACTATGATAAAAAATTAGAAGCTGTTTACTTTAATATACTGAACTGCTACTGTGTGCTATCTAGGGTACATTCATGTGACTTCGCTTTTTAATCTCACAAAACCAGTTGACATAGATGCCATCTTGTGTGTGTGTGTGTGTGTGTGTGTGTGTGTGTATGTATTTTAATGTCTTTACGTACATTAGCTGCACCACTTTAGGCACATCCCATAACCACTATATATATTGTGTGTGTATCGCACACGCACAGTGGTTATGGGATGTGCCTAAAGTGGTGTGGCTAATATGTCTGAAGTGGTAGCAGAATTTGAAAGCACCTTACCCAGAGTCTGTCCCTCCTCCTGTCTGTAACAGAGTCGACCTCATCACATTCAGCTGCGAATGCTTGAGTGTTTCTGTTCTAACCTTGTGTATCTGGGTACTATAAGATTGCTTTTACAGAAATTGTTAAAGTTCTAGTACTTGATGCTGTCAGTAAAGCAGTGGAGGAGGAGGAGATTGGGAAAACTTACATTTTGGCACAGGAGTGAGTGGGGTTTGGGGATGTCTGCTGCCAGCACCAGTTGTTTCTACCTTAAGGATGCCAACCTGCAGGTTATGCTTTTTAACCACTTGCTGGGTAAGGCTGTTTAAATAGTTAGGTTTTTCTTTTTCTTTAGGAAGTTGGACTCACTGCCTTCAAGAATCCATTAGCATTTCCTCTTCCTCAAGCAGACCTCGGTTTCTCTATCTTGCTTCAGGTTAGAGCTTTAACAGAAAGGCATTTGCAGCTTATAGGTAATATGATAGGCTGCTGTGGGCCTCACTATGTGGAGCCTCACAGTGATGTCTTGAAGTGTGTCTTGTTCTGTTTCACCTATAAAGTTGACATTGAAAGGGAGACTTGTATGTTAGATTGATAGTTTTTCTCCCAGTTTGAGTTAAATACTTTTATAATTAATTTTGATAACCAGAATCAACATTATGTGAAGTTTTTTTTGTTTGTTTGTTTGTTTTTAAATACATTTATGGACGCCAGTGATGTATGTGTGGAGCTCCAAGTACAGCTTGAAGGAGTTGTTGTTTTCTTTCACCATATGAGACCCTAGGTTCAAACTCAGGCTTGACAGAAAGTGCCTTTACTCAAGGATGGAGGAGACTCCTCATGCCTCGCTTCCCCAAGCGTTAGTAATGCAGGCACAGACTACCAGGACTGGCCTCTCATTTATGAATAAACTTGGAAGAGGGGAGGGAAAAAACGGACATTTCAGAAATTTTCTTTTAAAGAAAAGCTGGTTGGTGTGGTTGAGAGACAACCTCCAGAGGTGAAAAGGCACTCTGATGTCCGTGTTACCATTCGATGCAGATTAGCTCTTCTTGGAAGCATGGGCCTTAAATAAATCCACATGAAGCTTGGTATTACTGCTGCATGGAAGGCGGAGGCAGGCAGATCTCTTCATGCCAGCCTGGTCTACATAGTGAGACCCTATCTCAAGAAGAAGAGGAAAGAAAAGAAAACCAACTAAACAGTTCCTATGGAAAAGACCACTTGTTTGAGTAGGGATTATTTTGAGAAAGTTTTGAATAGTGCTGAACAGTAAAAATGAGAGGATTCTTGGAAAGCGCCTGAGGAAGAACAGAAAAGGCAAGATCATTCTTGAGGCCACTTAGCAATTGGCTATGCATGTGGTAATAAATATTTAAACAGGCTGTTGTAGATAGGGTCGAAGGAAGGGTTTAATGGAGTAGTGATAGAGACTTTCAATCTGAGGAACAGGAAGATAGTGTATCCCAAGGTTTGGAGTGTGGGTAGCAGGACATTCCTGTTCCTGGTTGAAATAAGGAAATCAGAGGGGGGTGGAGGGGTGGTTAAAGATTGAGAAAGGATGATTGCAGACAAGGAAGAAGATAATGGATCTGACTTGAGATGCATTGAAGATGCATTGTTGGAGTACCAGTGTGAAAAGTTGATCCTGTGGTCATGTGGCAATGTGCCAGAGGTTATTCATTAAATCATTTTTGTCTTATATTTGAGGCAGATCTTGTGTAGGCTAGGCTAGCTTTGACCTCAGGATCTTCTGGCCCCAGCTTCCTGAGTGTTAGTTTAAGGGATGTGCACTGTCAGGCCTGACTTCCATTCATTATTTGCTTTTCATCCAGAGCATGTTTATTGGGAGGGTTCCCACTCCTCTTGAATTAAGTGCTTCCAATGCTGTTTCCTTCTGTAGGCTGACAGGACAGCAGAGCAGCCCGCACACAAGGCTACTATTTGTGCATGGCTAAAGACTACAGGTATTCACTGGCTCTGCAGCAGTTCTTTTTCTTGTGTTCTCTTTTCTCTCTAGAAAGGTGAACCCTTTTGAGAGGTATGTTCTCATACAGAGGTCATCACTGCCAAAAAACGTTAAAGAAATTTTAAGTTGAGCTTATAAACAAGTTGTTCAAAATAATATTTACTGTTAAAGTATATATATTGGTGGGTTTAGAAACAATGTGCAGTTGTGTAACCCTTACCACAACACAAATCTGAGTGCTGAGGCCAGAAGAGGGCAGTGCATGTCTTGCTCTCTCTGCCTCATTTCTTGAGTTGGGGACTCTCACTAAACCTTTAGCCTACTTTGGCTAGGCTTGCTGGAGCACCTATAATCTGCTTGTCAGTCCCACAGTGCTGGAGGTGTGGGCATATGCAGCTATGCCTGATTCACATGGGTGCTGGGTATTTGAACTCCGGGTCTCAGGCTTGTGTAGCCAGCTTTCTTACCTAATGGGATATAGCCTAGCACCTCCTTAATAGTTTTGACAGTCATCCAGTTGTTATGTTCCTTTTTAGAAATTATTAGTGCATTTCTTTTTATTGCTAAGTGGTATTCCAGATTTTGTTCACTAGTTACGGCTATTGTGATTTTGATTATCGTGCATACTAAAGCAGTCATTTATATACACATCTTCATGCAGATGTGTTTTTGTTTCTCTGGGTAAATACCTCGGAATAGAAAGGCCCTTTGATGATCTGTCAGTCTTTACAAACTACCCCATTATCACATAACATAGTGCTATGCCTCGTAAGAAACTGAAGTCAGGCAGTCTGACATATGCCTTTAATCCCAGCACTAGGGAGGCAGAGGCGAGACTGTCAGATCTCTGAGTTTCAAGGCAGTCTTCTCTACATGGTGAATTCTAGGACAGTCAGAACCACATAGTGAGACCCTGTCTCAAAAAAAAAGGAGAGAAGAAACTGGAACTGTCTTCCTACCTGACCATTCAGCCAGCAGTGAGTACTCTCCATGGTTAGTGCCCTTGTAAGACACTGATAATGCTGGCCTTGAGTTATAGCCTCTGGGGTAAGTGTGCAGTGTTAGTCACTGTAGTTTGCAGTTCACAGGAGAGGAGCGGGTAGTCTCGTCCTTACTGCTTCACACGGGCCATTCTGAAGGGCCTGTGGTGGCCTGTGGTTCTCTTCTGTTTGATTGCCCCTGAACTGTCGTTTTTTGTATGTTCTAGATGGATGTTTTATACATATTTTCTCATTTGTGATGACTACTCTACTTTGCTGATGGCATCGCTTGCAGTACAAAGTTTAATTTCGATGACATTTAATTTATGTCCTTGTATAGGTGGTACTTTTTGTGTCCTCATAAAATTCAACTCTGTCTTTAATGTCACAAAGATTTTCTTTTTAACGGGTTTTGTACATTTTTAGCTGCTACATCTAAGTATATTCCTTAATAATTTTTAAATAAAGTGAGAATTGAATTAATTTTTCTGAGACAGGTCTCCTGTAGCCCAGGCTGGCCTCAAACTTGCTATGTAGCTAAGGATGACTTAGACCTTCTCATCCTGCTTGCACCTTCTTGGTACTTAGCTTGATCTTAGTTCATGCTGAATAAGTGTACTCTGGTCACTGAGGTACACTCCCTAAGTCCTAGAATTCTTTTTTTAACATGGGCTTCTGTGTCAATTCAGCAAATAACCACTGAGTTGGGTATAGTATTAATGATGAAATAGTCTTTGTTAGGAATATCTTAGGATGCTAGTAAGCAGACATGCAAAGATGTAAATTTTAGTCTGTTAAAATGATTAGAACCAGAAGCATGTATCAATATTCAGATCCTGGCTCTGGTGGCATCCTGTTACCAGCTCTAGAGTAGCTGTTACTTTGTGATGAGTCACATGTGGGGCCTTGAGTTAAGGCACTTCCAAAGGATGCCAGAAGATCAAAGAAAGCTTTTTATTAGAGGATGGTTTTGCTATCCCATTTAAAGTTTAAGAAGTCCCTGTAGAAAGAAGCTAATAACTCTCAAGTTCACATAGCTGGGAAGACTTTTATTATCTGTAAAATTGCTTACGTAGCTTGAAGTCTTTGCTTTTGGTTAATGTTTGAAGCTGTATACTAGATATTGAGTGATTTCCCAGAGCAAAACCTACCTTGCTTTACTTTCTGTGCCTATTGCTTGGCATCTAGCAAACACCATTTTGGAATGACAGAGGCTATACGAGTCTGATTATATAAAGGACATCTAAAGTTGTGTATTGTAAAATATTTTTATGTTGGGCATTTTAACCAATACTAGTGTTTTTGATCATGCTCTGTGTAATGGACCTACAAATGTCCTGTAATTGACTGTAACAAACTAGAAACCTCTCCTTCCAAACTGCTTCTTTTAAGTAAAGGATAAACTGAAAGAATGTTTTTAGTAGACTGCAATTACTACATTCTTGTTACTGTGCCTGGTTTTTTAACAACAGATGTCTAATCGGTCTTTGTTAAGCACACAGATAAAAGCATCATTATAAACCAATGATAACAATTTTTATGTGATTAATTAGAAGATTGTAGAGTGGTAAGAAAACCTTTTTAATAATGACTTAAAGAAAACTGGTCATTTGACTTTAAAAATTATTTTGTGTGTGTGGGTGTTCTGCTTGAATGTGTGTCTGTGTACCATGTGTGTGCCTGGTGCCTGTGGAGTCTAGAAAAGGGCGTCAGGCAACCGATGCCTTGGAACTAAAGTTACAGGTGTGAGTTGCCTCACGGTGCTGGTAATTGAACCCAGTTCCTCAGGAAGAGCAGCCAGTGAGAGGTCTTTATCGATGAGCAGTTCCTAGCCTTGACATTGTTTCTTAGGTATAGATTTCTAAAATTACTGATCAGGTCATATCACTGGGGGACATTTAATGTATAATTTGCTGAGCATGTGGTTAGATCATCAACTATATTTGTCCTGGAGGACATCTTGCTTATATTCCTATTCCATAGCACCAATTTGTGGATAGAGCTGGGTGTTTTGTAACAGTTCTTCTTAAAATCTCATTTCTAAGCACTGTTGGTTTGTTTTGTTGTTTGTTTGTTTCTTTGAAGCAATAAACCTAGCTTGAAATTCAGCCTTCCAAGTGCTGAGATTACTGGCATGACTGTATCTAGTCCTTTTGAGATTTGAAACCTGTGAACCTAGAGAATATGTATATGCATATTATTTTTTGCATACAATTTGACCCAGAACTCTTTTTCTCCAATAACTATCAAAGCAGACATTAAAGCCAGCAGTGGTAACACATGCCTTTAATCCCAGCATTCAGAAAGCAGAGGTAAGTGTATCTCTTGAGACCAGGCCATCTACAGAGTGAGCTCCAGGACAGCCAGAGCTGCACAGAGAAGCCCTGTCTGGAAAAACAAACAAACGAACAAACAAAATTAAAAGAAAAAATTAAAGTAAATATGTATTTTATTGGGCAGTTGTTAGTGTTTTTAATGTCACCCTTGATTCAAAAGAACCTTCTCAGAGTATTGAGTGATCATCATCAGTGCTTTGAGGAGGCACTGTGTTTGTTTGTGGGCGCACACACTTCTCTTGTGCGCACGTCATTTCTCTGCAGTTTAAATGAGTGTATTTGAATTGTTTCCTCAGATGGAGATGGTGATGTTGATGGCGCAGCTGGGAAGAAGAAGAAAAAGAAGAAGAAGAAGAGAGGACGTTAGTGTCTTACGAGTCTTGTTAGATTGGCAGTGACTAGTCATGCTGGGGTTGAGAAGGACATTAGAACTTGCTTTAGATCATAATCCATGTCGGAGAAACAAACAGGAGCTTGAATTAGCAAGCAGTCTTGTTGGCATTGTCCTTAGCTGTTATCTTCAGGTTGTTGTTCTGATTGGCTGCCTTTGCATCTTAGTAATTCTACAAAGGACAGTGAGGGCAGCAGGGAGAACATAACCCCTGACTGTTTACTAGCCTTGAAATGACTAGATTTTGGATAAATGCTTAACGATAGGTTCCACAATTTAAAACATGGTAAGGTTTTATTAATAATTTGTACATTCTACTGTTCAAATATGGTTCTGTTGTGTTGTTCTTGTAGATAGTATAACTGAATGTTTGTATCTCACAGCAAAAGTTCAAACAGACCCTCCCTCAGTTCCAATCTGTGACCTGTATCCTAATGGTGTATTCCCCAAAGGACAAGAGTGTGAATACCCACCCACACAAGATGGGTAAGGATCATAAAACAGCTTCCCGTTTGACTTTGACTACTGTAGCTCAGTGCTAAAGCCACTTTAACTTTTCAAAGAAATTTGCAATTTTACTAAAAGTTTGTGACTTGTTGCAAAGAAAATACAGTAGAAGACTTCTTATCCAAAATAATTGGGACCAGTAACAGATTGGTTAATCAAAACAGTATGTGAAGGTGGGTGTTAAAAAAACCGAAGTCTTACAGACAAAGGTTAGCTTACTTGTTTCCCCTCTGAGTCTTTTAGTATGGATTTGCAGTAGATCGCACTTTTTTCCTTCATAAAGTGTTTATAATGCTTTTATATGTCAGTTTCATTTTGGGTTTCTGGGAAGATGAGCAAAGTGATGAGTGAATGTGTGCTTGGTGTGACGTTTTCCCCTGAAAACATGTATAGTTCATGACCATGTGTGGGGGTGGGGTAGGTGTCTTGTCTGTCTCTCCCTGAACCTAGAGCTTGCTGTTTTGGCGATTATGGGTGACCAGCAATCCTCCAGGCCCGTGTGCCTGCATCATCACACACCACTTTCTTACTTGGGTGTTGGGGATCTGAACTTGTCTCCTCAGCCCTGACTCAGCATTTTAGCTACTGAGCCCTCTCCATGGCTCCCACCGTTCTTCCTTTTTAAATAAAAGCCTGTGTGTGCACACCCGGTGGAGTCAGCCCTCCCCCACCTTCACTGGGTTTCTGAGGTGGGGCTTTTAAATTACTTGCGTTACCATCCTGCTTGCCCCCAACAGTTCTTCCTGTACTTAATTTGACAAGAAAACATTTTTATGTGTATGAATGTTCTGCCTGCATGTATGTATATGTACCACATGCATGCTGATGTCTGTGGAAGTCAGAAGAGGGCTTTGGATCCCCTGAAGTGGGAATTACAAATGGTGGTGAGCCTCCTGTGGTGGCTGGGAACTGAACCTAAGTCCTCTGGGAACAGCTGCGGCAATGCTCTACCTGCTGGGCCAGCTCTCCAGCCCCACACAGAATTTTTTTAAGTGCATCATCTTTAATTGAAGCTTTTCAGAGTAGTTGGTTGTATTTTCACAGAAGCAGTTCCTTTATGTACCATAGTAACAACACAGATGACTCAGCAGGTTTGGGAGCACTCACCAGACACTAGAAGTGTTCTTTAAGGGTGTCTCAAATGGTTGCAGAAGCTCAGAGAGAATTCATTACGTGGTTGGAAACTGCATTTGAATCTCACGTCTAACACTTCAGTTGGCTTTGTGACACGAGCAGGTACTTATGCCTGCACTTTTGTTTCCTCATCCCTAAAGGGGACCCTTCCTAGACTGCTCTGAAGCACTGTAAAGTACCTAGAGCAGTGTAAGTACTAGGTAAGTTAGTGCTGTTCCCAGAGCAGGAGCCTGCTGGCTTTATGGATTTAGAATACCATGGTGTGCCTTGAAGACGGAATCAGGAGCATTGCTTAGTACAGTGCTTGGAATAATTGGTTAAGAAAGCTTCTACTGTAGCATTGTTTCATTGGCTTATAAACATTGAAATGAATTAATGTTAATGAAAATTCACCTCCCTCATTCCCAAATATGAGTATTGTTAGGGAATCTATAAAATTCAGAAATTTTATGACATAGACATCTTTTCTTTGAATTCATCACTGCCTGAAAATGTCATAGATACATGTAATTTACATTGATTACATAAACTCTCATAGTACATATGATGTGATCACATTTATTTTCAAATATAATCTTTTAATTATTTTTTTTTTTTTATTTTGCTTGTTCCCTCTTCTTTCCCTTCCTTCCAGACCCATGTTAACCACCTAGCAGGTAGCCTTCCGTATTTTTCTATGCTCATATATGTGTATTTTTGTGTCTGTTTATATGAGGGGAGTGTTCGGTCATTTATTTTATATTTTTATATATAATTTTTATATTTAAAAAAATCATAAGCATTTTTCCCACCTTTTCTAATTCAGTACTACCTCTTGGAAGTCCCTCCAAGCTAGAAGGATAACTCTTGTTATTCTTTGGAATGGCTTTAGTATTCTGTGGTATAAGTGTATCATATTTTTCTTCTCATTCTTCTAATTGATTAGCATTTACTTTGTCTCCTATGGTTTTTGTCACTTATCTTTTTAATAAACATTTTAGGTAAATAGGTAGAGTATCCTGTGTATGGATAATTTTAGTATTGTGAAATAATTTTCCAGGAGTGGGGTTGTAGAATTGAGCAGCAGTTTACAATAATTACACTGCTAGTGATTTTGAACATCTTTTAGTTGTTGGCTTTTTGTTTTGCATTTGTGTGGGGAGGGGAAAGGCTTCCACTTATGTACCTAGGTGTGGGGGTTGCAGGACAATTTCTGAGAATTGGTTCTCCTTCCACTGTGTAGGTTCTGGTGATTAAACTCAGGTCAGGAACCCACTGAGCCATCTAACTGGTCCTATTTGGGAGACAGTATCTTACTGTAACTCTTGACTGGTTGAGTTCTCACTATGTATGGCCCACCTGCTTCTGCATCCTGCGTGTTGAGATTAGAGCCATCACACTGGCAATGTGAATGCTAACTTCCATGTGTCTACCGCTGACATATATACAAGGCCTACCTTTCGGGGTTTTTTAACTATTTTTTTTTTTTTAAGATTTTTTTTTTTTTTTTACATGTATGAGTATTTTGCCAGCATGGAATTGGAGTTAAAAATTAGATAAGATTTTCTGATTTTGATTTCTGAAGTTTGATAAGCTTCTTTCTAAATTTTATAAGCAGTCTTGAGTGGCAGCTGTTAATTTTACAGGTGATATATATTGCTTAGGAAATGATAAAATTAAGAAAATAAATACTTTTTTGATTTGTCAACAAGTTAAAAACCACTCCAGGCACTCGGTGTTTCTTCTTTCAAAATCTCTTGATGCACACATATGTGCATTATAAATACTGGGAATGTGCCCACAAGGTGGCAGGCAAGTTGGCACCTGTGCCAAGCCTAGTGATTTCAACTCAGTTCCTAGACTCTTCGTGGTAGGAGTGAGTGAGTACTGGAAATTGTCCTGTAACTTCCACGTGTGTATCATGGCATGCATGGACCCACACACACCCTACCATAGATGTAATGAAGAGAAACACAGAAGCATGACATGACAGCTTAGGTGAGTGGGCACTGGTGTGCTGGTGATAAAGTCTCCCTCACTACTGATACCAAACAGTCTAACATTGTCCTCTGTGCTGTACATCTATGTTTTGATGGTGTCCAACCCCCAATGGGCCTCAGTCTTCTCTGTCACTGGAGTGTTTAAAGATAAGTGCTAGTTATTTGACTTAGAGATGTTGAGCATCACCTTATAAATGCAGTCTCCGAATGATCACATCTAAGGAAGCTGTGAGTGATCCCTTCCAGATTATGTACATGCACAGTGTGTATTTAGAATCTTTCCCTTTCTGTTTTTCCCCTTATAACAAAGTTTTCTATTTCTAAGATTTTCCTGTTTTCCCTTGAGCTGGTAAACTTTTGTCTGTAAACGTTTCTGACAGGGCTGTATCGTAATCATTTAGGCCACAATGCACTTCTCTGAGTACTCCTAAGTGTTGTCAAGCTGGCTTGTCAGTCTCACCCTGTCTGAGCACTTAATCGGTGTGACACCCCCTCCTGCCCTCCCTCCCTCCATCCCTCCCTCTCATTCATTGTCTGAATGTGTATGTAAAAATGTAAACAGGCATGTATGTGTGGAGACCAAAGGTCAATGTTCGGTGTCTTCCTCCTTGGCTCTCTGCTTTATTCTGGAGACAGGGTCATTCTCACTGACTGGAGTTTGCCAGCCAGCCCCTGTACCTCACTGTTGAGGTGACAGGTGTGCATCTGCCCACTTGGCTTTTATGTGAGTGCTGGGCATCTAAGCTCAGGTCCTGATGCTTCCATAGTAAATGCTTTACCTGCTGAGCCTCAGCCTCAGCGCTTTCCTTTCTCCCTCCCCCTCTCCGTTTGTTGTTTTGGGGGTCTCACTGTATAGCTTACCAGTCCAGAATTCACTAAGTAGACCAGACTGATCTTGAACTCACTGAGAAATCTGCCTGCCTGTATCCCAACTGCTTTGCATCAATATATGTGTGCCATAATGCCAGATTGTTTTTTCTTTTCTTTTTTAAAGATTACTTTTTGTAGTTCCCAAGATCTGTGGATCTTTTATAATCATAGGCCTATCCTTTTGCTTCAGCCACTCCCACTGAGTTATCCTAATATCCATCGATGGTTGTTTTGTCAGCTAGCTTCATTGGAAAGTACAAAATGGTACATTCTAATTAAAACATCCCCTCTACATTTATTAATATTTTCCCAGAAGATGAGTGTTCTTACCCAATAGGATTCAGTTATACGTTATTCCTAGTTGGAGATTTAAACTGTTTCACTCTTGACCAGTTTTGAGAGATGGGGATTTTGCTTACCTTCATATTTTAATTATTTTGAGGTTAAAGGCATATGTGACATAGTGCCTTAAAAATGCAAATGAAATTGACTTTTAAGGTTCCATGTACTGGATTAAAAAATAATGCCAGGTGTGGTATTTATGCCTTTAATCCCACCACTTGGGGGCAGAGGCAGGTGATCTCTGTTTGAGGCCAGCCTGGTCTACAGTACAAATAACAATAACAGCAAAATACTATGACTGCTTCAAATTGGTGTTTAGACACCTTTGATCTTTTCTTTTATTTGATATTTATTATTTTGTTTATTTGGGATGCAGGGTCTTATTATATAGCTTTGGCTGTTGTGGATCTCACTGTTTAGTTCAGGCTGTCCTTAAACTCACGGAGATCCTCCTGCCTCTGCCTACCAAGTGCTGGGATTACAGGCTGTGTCACTACTTCTGAGTTTTTGTTTGTTTCTTGTTGGAGTTGGGTTTTTTGTTTTGTTTTTGCCTTTAGCCCTTTGGTTTTTACTTACATTTTCCTACTCAGTGTGTCACTGTTAAGATGGCAAGACACTAAAAGAAGTACTGGGGATGTAGCTCAGTTGGGAGAATGCCTGCCTTGCATGTGTAAATCCCTGGGTTTTTTCCCCAGCATGGTAGAAACTGGGCATGGTGGTACGTAGCTGTTCTTGAGAGGTAAGAGATGAGGATAAGAATTTGAGGAACTATCAAAGATGAAGTTATATACTATAATCATTTTTAGTAAGGTTTTAAAGGTATTTTTATGCTACTCTAGTAAATTAAACCTTACTTTCATGTACTGTTTTGTTTATTTGGCCATACTAGATAGCATATATTTCCAAACAGAAAGGTTAGCCTAAGAGGTTTCTGTTGAGCTCAGGTACAGTATTGTTTTGTCAAGTAGGCCATTTCCTTTGGGCTTTTGTAGGAAGTTTGAGGTACTAGGTGTTGATTTACAAGTAGTAGCAACAGAAGTCAGAAGTAAGAAGCTGGACAGTGAGATGAGGAATCAAAGCATCTTGAAGTATTTGTTGACTTAAAAAAAGCCTATGGTTTCGAGCAGTTGTGTAACCTTTTATGGGTCATACAGTATTTGGCCTTGGGTGTTGGTGTTTTTGAATGAATCTGTGGAGAACTGGCTATGTTGCTCAGGAGGAGCTCTTTCCTAATACATGCAAGGCCCTTGAGTCAGACCCACATAGTCATGAGGACCTGAGTGTGGATCCCTAGTACTATGTAAGAAGTTAGATGTGGCATATGCCTATAATTCCAGGAGCCGGCAGGAATATCCCTGGGGCTAGTAGTTCTCAGTTTCTAAGCTTCAGGTCTAGTAAGAGACCCTGTCTCAAAAACTAAGAGAGCCATAGCTAGAGGAAGATGCCTGATGTTGACCTCCGACCTCACACATGCACACATTCAAACACACAGATAAAGCTCTAGACTGTATGTAAACAAATATGTGTAGGCGTGTGGCAATACAGCTTTATTTACAAAGCGGGCACCAGGGTGGATTGATCTGCAGACTGTGGTCTGCTGAATCACTAGTTGTAGAGACAGGAACAAGTAAGTCCTTGAAGGAAGGAATACCTTCATTTCAGTGAGCTAATGCCACTGAATTGTACTCTGTTCTGCAACAGTATAAGAATGTCTAGAACTAGAAGGGAGAGATGGCTCAGTGCTCAAGAGCACTCTGGCTGTTCTTCCATTGGACCCAGGTTTAATTCACAGCACCCACATGGCAGCTTTTAGCTGTCTATAACTCCAGTTTCAGAGAATCTGACACTGTCTTTTGGCCTCTGGGCACCAGGCACAGAGGTGCAGAAACATACATGCAGCCAAACACTCATGCATGTAAAGTTAAAAAGAGAAAAGAATGAAAGTAAGCTAGGCATGGTGGCAATGGCTTTAATCCCAGCACTTGAGAGGCAAAGGGAGGTAACTCTCCAGCTTGTTCTACATTAGTGAGTTTCAGAATAGCCAGGGCTAGCTACGTAGTGATTTCCTGTCACAACAACAAAAGAATATGTGGAAATTATAACAAATCTCTAAAGCTAATTCTGTAATAGTTAATGTTTTTGAAAACATGCTGCTTAGTTGTCAGTGGCTTTCATTACTAAGTACTAAATATGCTGCATATTGGAGGTGGAGCGTAAAGATTGTTAGATACTAGATATAAGAATCTGCCAGACTGGGTGTCCTTGTGAATCAGGGCTCAGTCTTGTATAGGGCATGCATACAAAACCCATAGAGCACTGGGTGTGTGAGAGGACCTGGAGAATCAAGAGGCCAGTTGTCAGGGTAGATCACAGGGCCTCAGAAAAGGGGAGGAGCACCTTTGACTGGAGGCAGCAAAGGCTCTGAAAACCTATACAAAGCTAAAGTTTCAAGAGTGCGCCCTCCCCCCCAATGAATCTTACCTAGTAGATGCAGACTTAGGTGGGGTTTTTTTGTGTGTTTAGTTTTGTGTGTGTGTGTGTTTGTTTGTTTTTAAGATGGGATCTTACTGTGTACCTCAGGCTAAGCCTGGAACTCACCATGTATTTCTGGCTGGTCTCAGATTTGTGGTAATCTTCCTGCCTCAGCCTACTAATGGCTGGGAATATGGGTCCAGGTATGGGCCCCACACTTAACTTGTGCAGACAGGTTTTATAACTGTTGGACTTTTTACAATACAACTTGAGACTGAGGCAGCATTTATACTTTGTGTTAGGAGCTTTAAAGAGTCTAGGGAGGATTTGCGCATGGATTCTACATAAATATAATAGCATTTGATACCAGGGACTTGCAGTCTTGTCATCCAGAGAATGGAGGGATTAGAGGGGTTTCTAGAAGCAGTTGCCCAGATGATAATGGGAAAGTGCTGCTTCACTGTTAGCTGTCTTACTGCTGACGGCTCGTGTAGGTATTCCTCACATGCAAGCAGGGATGACCTCACCTACAAACAATACCTGCTTCATTTCCAAATTTTCATATTTCTGGTTCTCTTTGCCATTTTTTGTTAGGAAATTATTAATCCTTCTGGTTATGAATGAAATCTGAACTTGAGGGTTTTGTTTCCTGTTGTAATCTTTTAGACGGGCTTCGTGTAATTATAAGCATGTGGCTTTGAATATTTAAAAAAATTTGTTAAATATATAAAACCTGATAATATATTTGAAACGCTTTACCTGCTTGGTGTATTTTTTAATCTCTCTCAGCTTTTAATATTCTTGTGAAGTTTTGTAAATGATTCATATTATGCTGTGCCTATTCCAAAGGCGAACAGCTGCCTGGAGAACCACCAGTGAGGAAAAGAAGGCGCTAGACCAGGCTAGTGAGGAGATTTGGAACGACTTCCGAGAAGCTGCGGAAGCACATCGGCAGGTTAGGAAATATGTCATGAGCTGGATCAAGCCTGGGATGACAATGATAGAAATCTGGTAAGAGGAACATGTTTTTGTAAAACATTTAAAAAAAAGTTTGGATTGGGCACGGTGGTTCACACCCTCACTCCTAAAGAAGGTCAGTCTGATCCACATGGTGAAGTCCAGTCAGCCAGGGCTGTTTAGTGGATCCCATGTTTTTAAGGAGTCAGGGAAGATGTTCATTTTAGTCCTGACTAGCTTTCTAGTTAAAATTGGCTGTTATTAATCTTTTGCTAGTAAAATCTTAATCTTAAGTAGAGATTCTGTGTCTCCTTAGTTATTGCTCTTGTACAAGGAGAGAATTATGAAGCACACGTACATTTGCACATTAGGCATGTTTTTTTGTGTACATTTTTATTTGGGTGTACTTGTATACAGTAATGACTAATTTTCTCTCTGGAAATTGTTTATTTACTACTAGAATTCCATATTAAGAAATGGGAATTTTTTTTTTTTTAAGATTTTATTTATTTTATGTATGTGAGTACACCATCACTGTCCTCAGAAGCACCAGAATGACAGCATTGGATCCTATTTCAGATGGTTGTGAGCCACCATGTGGTTGCTGGGAATTGAACTCAGGACCTCTGGAAGAGCAGTCAGTGCTCTTAACTGCTGAGCCATCTCTCCAGCCCAGAAATAGAATTCTTATAGTATCTAGACACAAAATGTAATGTAGTGAGGGAAACTAGTAAAATTATTCTTCTTACCTTGTGAAATGATTAGCAGAGAAGATAATTCTTTTATTTAAATAATTTTTAAAATATACAGTATGAGACTGGAGAGATGGTTCAGTGGTTAAGAGAACACTGGCTGCTTTTCAAGATGGCCTGGGTGAAATTTCTAGTGCCCACATGGCAGCTCACAGTTGTTTCTAACTCTATGGAGGGGATCTCATGCTTTTTTCTGGCCTATTTCAGTACCAGCATACAAGTGGTACATAGACATACATGTAGGCAGAGTACCCAGGTACTTATGTGTACATATGTGTACATGACATGCAGCTTGTAGCAGCAACTTAAATTTGGTGTAAGTTGAAACTTACAGATTTGCTTGTAACTGAAGTTCAGAGTAGAGCGTTCTCTTGAGCTTGGGATGACAGAGATTTCCTTGTGTCTTATGGGTGAACTCCGCATTGAAAAGGTGTGCATCTCCAGAGAATAACCAGGTTTAAGGCATGGATCTGAAGACAAATCCTTCATCTTTCAGTGAGAAGCTGGAAGACTGTTCCCGAAAGCTAATAAAGGAAAATGGATTAAATGCAGGCCTGGCCTTTCCCACTGGGTGTTCTCTCAACAACTGTGCTGCCCATTACACTCCCAATGCTGGTGACACGACCGTCTTACAGTACGATGACATCTGCAAGATAGACTTTGGAACACACATAAGTGGTGAGTCGTGGGTAATCCCATCTTCCATCCAGCCATGCCTTCTGGGCTAGCGGTGATGCCTTTTGAAGCGCTAGGTGGAACTGTGCATGCTCAAGCTTGGTTCTTGTCTCCCTTTCTGTAAAGCTGTACTGGGGCAGAGTTTTGTTTGCTTTGGGTTTAAAAAGCATCCTACTTAAACTGAAAACTATTTGAATATTGACATTTATGTTTTCATATGATCGTACATTTTTTCCCTATTCAGGTCATTGTTTTATACACAATATATTCAAATACAAAATATTTGATCAGGGCTGGGTATATAGCTCAATAGTCTGACATTCAGTCCCCAATATCACACTTGGTGGTGGGGAGCTAGAAGCCAGGCATGGTGGCTCGGTCCCCTTAATCCCAACACTTAGAATTAGAAGGCAGAGGCTGGTGGATGTCTGTGAACTCAAGGCCTGTCTGATCTACATAGAGTTCTAGAATAGCGGGGGCCACACGGGGAAACCTGGTCTCTTAAAACAAACCAAAGGTACAGGTTTGGTGGTGTCCACTATGAGGTCAAGGCCTGTCTGATCTCCATAGCAAGTTTCAGGTCGGCCAGAGCTACACAATGAAGAACTGTCTTTTAAAAAAGAAAATGGACATGAGTTCAGGGTCATCCTAGGCTACTTAGTTGAGGCCAGGCTGGAATACATGAGACTTTACAGGACAAACAGTTTCTTTTTAGAGCTTTGTTTGGTTAGTATATATGTTTGCTTCTCTAATTTCCCTAACTAATGTCTAAAGTGCCTTTGAGTGTTACTTAGCAGGCAAGACAGTGGGTTTAGGTTGAGCATTTACCTGAGATTTTAAGCTTTTGCTAAACTGTTGGCGTGACACCGTTGAGGGCTTGGAGACTGTGGGCTTTCTCTGCTCACACTGCGGCTTTTTATTTCTGTTTATTGGTTTGTCTGAGAGGGAGCAATGTATAGTAACTCGTAATACAAGTTTTATTCTGAGTCATTAAGTAGTTGCTACTTTTGGCCTTTTGATTCTTAATCTTTGGGGACTTGGAATACTGCCTTTCTTTGAGCCCATCATTCTCCTTTTAACTAGCAAGGTTAATAAAGGAAGTTCCGCAAGGGAAATAACATCATTTAACAGTTAAGTAAACTTAAAGGTGAATCTTTTCTCTTTCAGGTAGAATAATCGATTGTGCTTTTACTGTTACTTTTAATCCCAAATATGACATATTATTAAAAGCTGTAAAAGATGCCACTAATACTGGAATAAAGGTATGTGTACTGTAAGCACCACTTAACATAGTTTTGAGTACTCTCATAGTTTGTTTTGAGGTCTGTAGTAGTAGGTGATTTATAGTTCATTGGCCTTGGGTTCTTAGTAGTAATACACTGTACCAGCCTTTCTAACAAGTGTGGTTACATAGCAGTTTCGATCTCTCTTTGCCTGTAAAATTGGCTGTTTATTTTTACTATTGTTACTGTTTTGTTTTTAGAACAGTTCTGTGTTCACAGCAGAACTGAGCAGGAGACAGGGAAATTCCCCATACAAACCCTGTCGGCATACATGTCCACTGCCAGAATCTCCAACACAGTGCGTTTTTCAGAGTCGTTTGGTCAGTCTTGACACATCACAGCATTCAAGTCCACAGTTTGCATTAGGATTCACTCTAGTTTATACATTCTGTGAGTTTGGCAGACTTTTCACTGCTTCCCAAAGTGTCTCTGGTGGGCCCTGAAGCACTCACCTTTCCCTTACACTGTGTCTGGGTCTTTGTGTCTTAGGGTACATGCTCCATAGACGTCACCATCTTGCACTGCATTGTGTATTCATAGAGAGCTGCCACTTTCACACTGACCATCCTGCTCTGCATTTCCGCCATCAGTATGCAGGACAGCTTCTAGCACTTGCTCTGTCTTTACCACTTACTCATTTTCTAATGTCTCTCTATTTTCTTTGGTTTCGTAGTCATCCTAATAGGTGTGAGATAGTGTCTTTGTAATTGTGAGGAGTATCTTTTCATGTCCTAATTCATTGTGGGTCTGCTCTATTACCTGTCCAGTACCTTTGGGTTTGTTTTGTTCTGTTAAATGTTATTTTAAGTTGCAAATTAAAGTCATTACACTGAAATTAAGCAGACCTAAAGACTATGCAACTTGACTAAGTTCTGCAGTTTGACTACTCAGAAGGGGACATAGGTCTTCTCATTTGAGCATTTTTCTACCACTAAAAATGAAAAATCCACTTAGAGTTAGAAAATCAGTTTGTAAAGGTAATTTTTGGAGGCTTACTGCCTCTGTCTGCTAACCCAGGTCTAGTCCTGGAAGCTTCTAGCCTCTGTACAATCTAATCTAGACTGAGAATGTTTTCAGCCTCTGAGACTTATGTCTGAATAAGCTTACCCTTTCTAGCTCTTTCTGAACTCTGGCTGGCTGGTTCAACTTAGCTGTTCTGGTCCAAACTTCTCTCCAAGCTGAGCAATTCAGTCTGGTTTCTCTCACCTGGTGGTTGGGCACTGCTACTGAGAATCATTTATCATAATCATTACATAAGGTTAGATCGATTTCCCTAGAGATTTTAAGATGGCAGACTCCAAGATTCCCAAAACTACATCAGATTCTACTAGTGCATTGTTTAAGCAGCGATTCCTGGTGTTACTGAGTATAAATGTTTATGCATATGAGTATTTTTTTTTTTTCCTGTATTAAGTACACCCCGGTGTGCAGTGCTCTTGGAGAACCAAGAAAATTTGGGTCTAATCTTGTTATGTGTTTATTTTAACATCCTTTGGATGGTATTTTGTTTGTAATATATGCAAACTAGCTTTTCTGTCCTTTATTGGAAAATATTAAGCCATTATAAAAGTTTGCATTTTAAAATATCTATATATCTATCTTTTTTTTAATAGTGTGCTGGGATTGATGTTCGTCTCTGTGATGTTGGTGAAGCCATTCAAGAAGTTATGGAATCCTATGAAGTAGAAATAGATGGGAAGACATATCAAGGTACGGTACTTTAAATAGGTCTTGGGTCGGCTGCAGAGTGGATGGTGGCAGCACTGTGGAAGCTGTCTGGGAACCATGTCTGAGCTACTTAGGAGCTAAGAAGACATCTGGGAAATGAATCCTATGGCATCTGAACTTGAACTGAGCTCTGGGACATTAAGGTTGAGAGAAAGGCCGGAGTCTCATTTATTGGTGCTGCTTCTACTCGTTTCTTTTGAATCAAGTTCAGAATTTGGAGGCCACTTTCCTCCTAGTCTGCCCTTTAGTCTCTTTCAGCTGCTGCTCTAGGTTTTTCCTAGGGTCACTTGTGCTTTCTGGTGCTCAGCATTCATTGCTGCCAGTGTGGTCCTCAATCCCAGGTCTATCTGATCATCTGCTGGCCACAGTCCTCCTTTCTGGTGGAAGACTGAAGAGTAAATTGAAAAAGACATAGTATGCATAACAAAATGGAGAACTTAACTGAATCGTCATAAGTCCAAGTAAATAAAATAGTTAAAAAGAACCTTTAATGTTTTAGAGACTGGGTCTTAATGTTTTCCATGTTGGCCTTGAAACTGTTATACTGAGGGTGACTTCAGTTACTGCACCCGCCTCCACCTCCTGAGTGCTTACATGTGTTCTCCCCTAGGCTGGTGTGTGTGCTACTAAGAGCAAACCTGAGACTCGACTCTACCACCTGACCCGCCTGTGTAGCCAGAGACACAGTTTTCAGTTGGCTTTGGGGATACTTTGCTAAGACTTAGAGTATGCTATGTACATTTTAAAATACATTTAGCTGATTATAAGTAGTTTTATTTAAAAATTTAATTAATATTTTTCTTATGTTATCCCACTCACTAGTAATGTTATGATTTCATTGTTAAGTTTTTGGCTTTTTAAAATCTTGAAATATAATTCTGTTCTTGAAAGGTGGCTTATTAATACTCTATAGTATCAAATACTACAGAGCTAGATTTTCTAAGCCTTTTAATATTGTGGAACATAATTAACATTGAAATACACAAAGCATAAAAATTAACTTGTCAGTTGAAGTTAGGTAACGTCATCCTTTGAGAGCGGTCTTAGCAGCTTTCCAGCCCCAGTGCTCTTGCCATGCTTGATATGCTCCATAATGGCTCCTGCCAAACAGTGGAGCCACTCCACTGCACTGGGGCCACCTTCCAAACAGGACTTTTGAGGGCATACAGCACTAGCATCCTCTGCTCCCTTCCAGTGGCAGCAGTGATCTCTAGTGGGCCAGAGTCACGAGGGTTGAAATGTCAGCATTTGCTTCTGTCTTTACTAATCACGCATTCTTAAGTAGCAGTTGTGTCAGGTTTGCACCTGTGCACACATGGAAGCCTCTAGTATGTATCTAAGTCTTAATCATTCAATATTGCTTATTCCACTCTTAAATTATTTCTCGCTTTCTGTTTCAGTTTTTGAGTAATGTTCTGTTGTGTGACTTTATTCATTGGTTGCAGGAAGTTGAGTTTAGATTTGCTGTAGCATTTGAAACAGTAAAATCTAAATTTAAGATTCGTTTGATAGTGCCCTCAACCTTCACATTATCTTTAGTTTTATAACCATATTTTTTGTCCTTAAGGTTCTTATTTCTCTATATGGTAGCCATCACTTATAATTTATTTTTCCTTCCATTCCTCCTCTAACATTCTCGTTGGTAATGTTAAAATGATGTACAGGTGTGACTGCATGTTTGCGCAGATGAGCACAGGTGCACATGGAGACCAGTAGGCATTGACTCCTCAGGGGCTGCTTGTGAGCCACCCGGTGTGTGTGCTGGGGTAAACTTTGGTTCTTTAACGGTTGACTCCTCTCCAGCCCTCTTTCACTCTTAAGAAAACAAAGGACGATTTATTTTATCTGAGAGCCTTATCTTCTTTCTCTCCCTCCACCTTCTCCCTCCTTTTTCTTTCTTTCTAGAATTGGGACTCACTGTGTAGCCCTGGCTAGCCTAGAAATCACCACCTATCGGCTAGGCTAGCTTTGAATTCACAGAGATTCACCTGCCTCTGTCCCAAGTGCTGGGATTTAAAAGTGTGTGCCACCACTCTGACTTAGTGTCTTTTTTTGGTATAAACACTTAAAGTCTGTACCAAAAGGCTAAAAATTACATGTTTATCCTTGAGAGATCCTGAACAATAATTACTTCTTTATTATGACAGTGAAACCCATACGTAACTTAAATGGACATTCAATTGGGCCATACAGAATTCACGCTGGAAAAACAGTGCCCATTGTGAAAGGAGGAGAAGCTACAAGAATGGAGGTGTGTGAGTAGCCCTTTGCTAACTAGGGTGTGGTGCATGCTCGGATGGCACACTAACATTTCTTAGACTTCTGTGAAAAGCCAACTCCCATCTAAATAAATACGAACAAAATAAGCTTACAATTCATATCCATATTTTGCTGTGCTGATGAAAACTGGGGCTGTCAATGTACTATTTACTAAGCATAAATATTTATTAAGAATGGCCTCAGTGCAGGCATCTTTGAAGCATTGGGGTACAGAAATGTACAGAAACCTGTATCTTGAAAAGGGCTATCCAGTGGTCAGCGGTGCCAAGGAGACAGGCTGCCAGGCTGAGGGACTGTGGGAAGTATGTTTCATGTTACTGCTTTATTTCATGGAAAATTGATTCTGAATTGTTTTTCCCCTTTGACCTTACGTTTTTTTTTTGAAGGAAGGAGAGGTGTATGCCATTGAGACTTTTGGTAGCACAGGGAAGGGTGTGGTTCATGACGACATGGAATGTTCACACTACATGAAAAATTTTGATGTGGGACATGTGCCAATAAGGTGAGAGACTTGATAACTAACTCATGAGCATCTCTTCCAGGTCCAAGAGTATGGCAGACCTATCAGGTGGTGTATTTGTAAATGTCAGGGTCTGCAGTCTTATCAGGAAGTTATTTGGTTTCTGTAGTACAGCAGAAAAGTCACCCTGTTAACTTTACCCTGGCTTAAAAATGATGGAGAGAGAAGTATTCAAATACAGTTTCTGATGATGTAATTATTTCCTGGTTTTCCTAGGTTTAGGATTATGCTTTTCCTCTTGGTAAATAAATGTCCCATCACAGTTGACATTGTGTTTTTTACTCATTACAGAGGTTGATTATAGGTAGGAATCATGCTTTTGTCACATGTCAGGTGGTCTTCAGCATGCTTCATGCTTCATAGTCAGCCACGTCTTTGGGACATTGCATTCTCTTACTATTAGTGAAAGAACAATAACTGTTTTTAAACTCAGACTCCAGGGGCAGACACAGCTTAGATTTGACTTTTATATTTATACTGGGTAAATTGGTTACTTAACTCTTTTGCCAACTGTCTTCACTTTTTTCCTCTTAGGCTTCCAAGAACAAAACACTTGTTAAATGTCATCAACGAAAACTTTGGTACCCTTGCCTTCTGCCGAAGGTGGCTGGATCGCTTGGGAGAAAGTAAATACTTAATGGCTTTGAAGAATCTGTGTGACTTGGGCATTGTAGATCCATATCCACCACTGTGTGACATTAAAGGATCATACACAGCACAGTTTGAACACACCATACTGTTGCGTCCAACCTGTAAAGAAGTTGTCAGCAGAGGAGATGACTATTAAACTCAGTCCAGAGCCAACTCAACGTCTTTATTTTCTAAGCTTTGTTGGAACACATTATACCACAAGTAATTTGCGACATGTTGTCTGTTTTAACAGTGGACCTGTGTAATACCGTTATCCATGTTTAAAGGAGTTTGATCAAAGGCAAACTGTCTACATGTAATTAACCAAGGAAAAGGCTTTCAAGACTTTAATGTTAACTGTTTCTCCCGTCTAGGAAATGCTGTACTGCTCACTAGTTAGGAATTACTTACACGTTTTGTTTTGAAGACCTAAGAGATGCTTTTTGGATATTTATATTGCCATATTCTGACTTGGATGCGTTGAATGACTACATCCATCCAGTTCTGCACCTGTGCCCTCTGGTATTGCTTTTTAACCTTCCTGGAATCCATTTTCTAAAAAATAAAGACATTTTCAGATCTGAGAGCTCCATTTTAATGTCTATGGTTGTAACTGTAAGCAAGAGGCTAAAAATGGACATTGTTCTTTATCTAGACTGTAGATAAGATATACTACAGATTCTCTTCAGGGATGGTGGCTACGAGGTCTTATGTGTATGAAGCAGGCGGAAATGAGTACAGTCGAAGAATGTTTAGGTTTTTTTTTTGTTTGTTTGTTTTTTGGTAGAAACATTTAAAATTTGTCCCCCACCCCCACCCCCCAAATAGGAAGATGAACTGATTTAAGCATCATGGGAAAACATTGAGCCAACTGGAAAAACCTTGACATAGTAAATGTCCCTTAATCCAGTGTTCATATTTATAGGATATGTTTTCCACATTAGAAAACCAAATCAACATTAAAGCCACAAGCAAAATAAGTTTGAATCTTGTCCTGATTAGAAAAGTTATCTTGGGATTGGGCTTTTTCCTTCATGAGCCAAGTACTCAACATTCACAGCCTCCAACAAGTTAGAGATTACTTGAGGAATGAGGTTTTTTTTTTTTCTTTCATAAATCATGTTAATTTGAATGTAAAGACACTTTTAACTGGCTTCGACTAGGCCCAATAATTACGTAGCTGCTTCAAATCTTTGTGTGGTTTGCTAGAATGGTCCATCAAAATTGTGACTTGTCTGGGGGAAAGCCTTAGCACAATGATGCTGTGTTGCCTCTGGGATGCTGTATCATTTTTATTTTGACATTGTCTTTAAGAGAAGGTGGACTTAAGGACCTGGATCGTGTGCTGCTTGAATGGTTTTAAGTGAAAGATTCTTCTGGCTGTATGTGTCTCTATGGTGCTGACAGTCACACTGCTACCCTTGAACACATACACATTCACGAGGCTCTCCTGTTGGCTCCTGGGGCTCCGGATTCATTGTTGTGTCTTTTGAACAGCTTGATGTCTAAGCCCAAGATGTTAAAAACTGACCACTAAACAAAGAGCTTTAGGGTTTTTCTAAGACCTTTTCAGCAGTCTCTTCTTTGTAAGGTCCAAACTTATCTCTGAGCACTGTTGGGAGCAGAGACATCATTGTGTCCTGTAATGGCGGAACGCCAAAACCAACACACAGGAATGTGGTGTTTGCTTACTAGCTATGTACCCCTTAAAACCATTGTTACATTTAGTGATGTACCACTTACTGGAAAAAAGTCTTTGTGCGATGTTTAACAATAGTGCCTTTAGCAAATTATTTTACAACCTAAACTGTTGGCTTTTGTAAGAACAACTTAAGAATGTAGATATCCTTGGTAGATCTGAGGTATTTAATAAGAAACTGAAGTTGGTTTTTTTTTTTAATGCAATTTTAGATTCACAACAAAATCTAGTGGGAAGTAGAACAGTTTGCTGTGTGCTGATTTCATGTTTTGTTTCTTCCTTTTAAATACCAGTAAAAATAAGGTGCTATAATGTGTTGATTCAAAAAACGTCCTTGAATTAAAGGCTCGACCCAGTACCTTTGTCACATAAATCTTTAATGAGGTATATTTAACAGCTGATGCAACACTTTGCATACGCCTTGGGTAAATGAACATTTCAGCTGTATTTTTGGCACAAATGATTCTTCTGTAAGCTGCCCCAGGTGACACTCCTCTCAGAAGTCTGTGCTAAAGACGACTAACTCTTCCTGGCTTAGAAGTAAGCTGTAAATAAAGTCACTTTAATTAGCAAGAAGAGAAAAAAGCTCCCCCAGTGGCTAACAGGGAACATGGGATCTGTAGGTTGGTGGAGCCCCCTTTCTGAGCAGGTTGGGTGGCAGTGGCTGTGGTGGCCGTAACAGGGCTCCATAAGACCTGGAAAGCTTTCTTTAGAACAAAGCAGAAATCTCTCTTGCTTTCAGTAAATTCAAGTTTAGATAACTTTTAGTGTTTTTAAAGAGGGGCCAGGGCCCTGAGAGATTCCCAGTGGTCACATAATCCTAGCAAGAGTCAGACTTAGGTTACTTCAAGAAAAATGAGACTTCAGATGTAACACCCCAGGCGCCACGCTTGAACTGCTGTTTTCTCTGCCTTAAACGGTCCATATGCATTTGTCTTATTCCTTTGAACTAAAAGAAATCTCAAGTACTTACAAGATCTAAAGTAACTAAACATAAAAACTCATTCTCAAGATAAACTACATTTGTGTAATATCATAATATACTGGTTTGCTAAATTCAAAATTTTGTGACTGCTTTATTAGAACTATTTCTTCATTGCCCATAGTTCCAAAGTTCATTGAAGTATACCATGTGTAAATCTGCCATTTTCATTTTGCATTTGTGCTCAATAAAGGACAGTTATGGAAGCAATAAATTTTGTAGTGAAAGACCAGTGTCTGCATTAAAATATATTCTGAGCCCAGTAGAAGCATGAAGCCTCAGGATCTAGGTGATACTTCAGTATTCACTTCCAATCTATTTACCTCCAAGGGGAGTCAGTATACCAATGGCTTCTTTTTCTTAGTAAGACAATTTGTGAAGAGCATCTCCTTCCCATGTAGTTAGAAATCTGTATAGAAATCAGCTACAAAAGATAAATAACAATCTATATAAAATGATGCCACCTGAATTTCTTAAGTAGATTGCACAAATTCATGATTTGAGGCAATTAAGACATCAAAATATAAGAGGTAATAATAGTCTGAGGTAAACACTAAAAAGTATAAAACTCAAATGTTTGAAAAAAATTTAGTTGGCCTATAGTGGATATACACATATTTATAGTTTGTCTCTGTAAAAAAAAGAAAAAGAAAAGCTTTGTAGTTAAATACACAATGTCTAAACATAGCAGACAATGATCATAATTACAGAATAAAAACAATGGAGCTCAGCATCGTAAGTCAGCCCATTTAAAAAGTATATATACAAATAACGAGAACCCACTGTCTGGATCAGCCAAGGACTTCATTAGAAGAGGCATCAGTTTCTTCACTGGGGTGTTGGCTATTGGACAGGAGCTCAGGAGGCAAGAGTTTCGAATGTCCATTCTCAGTAACTCGCTGAGTATAAAATAAGATATAGGCTTGGGCCTTGCGTACTTCTTCCATAGTGCACATGCTTAGCTTGGAATCGTTGCAGTGTACCCAGAACCCTAGAGTAAAAGCACAAAAAAGCAGTAGTTGTAAAAGAATTTCAAAAGTTTCCACTACAGAAGCCTGTTTGACCGGAAATGAAGGGTTTCCTGCAGGAAAGCAATGGCAGGCTTGTTTTCTTTACAGTGGGAAAGTGTTACTCTAGAATTCTTTCATAGTTCTTTTATGGAATAACCTATCTTAGTCGTTTGGAGTTACAGAATCTGACATGTGTACCTGACACCCTCCATTCCCAGAGAAAATAGTAATTACTGCTTCAGCTACTACTGCAAAGCACAGTATAGTCCTAGTAGGTTTAACAAAGTCTTTTTCAGAATAGCAAGGCTCTTCGCTGAGGAGAGCAGAAGGCGGCTGGAGAAAGGACATGAAGAATGCAAGTGAGGGTGATTCTGTTAAATCTGAATAAGTATCTGCCATCTCCAGGTCATCAAATACCCTGTTCTCTAACAAACCAGTGAACGCACAAGTGTGCCTTTCAGAAAAACTGGCCAGTGCTGGGCCTGGTAGCACACTTGGGAGGCAGAGACTGGGGTATCTCTTGAGTTTGAGGCCAACCTGGTCTACACATTGAGTACCAACCAAGTCAGCCAGGTCTACAGAGAAACTCTGTCTCAAAACCAAAGAAAAGAAAGATTACGTGAATTTTTGCTGGGCCTGGTGGCACATGTGTTTAATCCCAGCCCTCAGGAGAGACAGAGGCAGGAACATCTCAGTTTAAGGCCAGCTTGGTATCCGCACTGAATTTCAGAATAGCCAGTTACATAAATGAGATTCTGTCTCAAAAGAAAAAAGTATCCAAACCTGTAACCCACCAAAAATCCAGCAGCACTGACTACAAAAGGCCTTTGTCTAGAAAGAAGGTGGCTGACTTAAAGTGGCAACTTAGAAATTGCTAAAAACCTAAGCAGAAGCTTGCAAGTCTAACCCAAGACAAAACTGGTTTCCTTGGCTCTACCTCCTTCAGAATTGTAGCAGTAGGCAGTGTAGTGTCCTGAGCCAAATCCTTTTCCATGGTGGATTACGACAGCAGATAAACTGTAGATAAAGCACTCTGGTCTGAGAGCGTCCAGGATCTCCCTGCAGCAGTAGGGCTCCATGTTTAAGGTTTCCTCAAACACAACATGAACACCAATCTTCTCCCGGTTACTACGTCCTGACCATCTAGAAACAAAAGCAAGAGACACTTCAGAGTCAAGGGAAGAAAGCTTGCCATATATTAGGTCTAGACAGCTTTAACAGCCAATTCCAGAGTGCATAATCTAAAACAGTATTTAGTGTCACACGTGTTGTCAGTGCTGAGTTGGCTGTGGAGGGATGTGTGTGTCTTGCAACAAGGCTCAGTAAAGTCTGCTTTATCAGTTTAACAATGCATGCACGTAGTGTTGGGAATGCCAGACTCGGTAGGCAAGCATTTCACCACGCTATATTTGAAGCCCTTCTGTCATTTTTGTTGTCACATGGTTTTGTCTTTTCAGACAGGGTCCAGTGTAGTTAGGGGTGACCTTGAACTTCTGAATGTCTTGGCTCTATCCCCTAAGTGTGGTATCACAGGCTGTGCAACTATGGCAGGAGGCTTCCACTGGGCTTGAAATAAGGGTCTTCTGTAATACAAAAATAAAACCTAGAAAATGAACGCTAGCCTCCTGAGTTTTACATTCTGTCCTGCCATGGTATAGAAGGGATATCTTAAGTGGGAGGTAGAGTCCATAGCTCTCTTTGGTGGGTAGGTTTGAGGAAAGATAACCACGGGCACCTTGTAATTCCTAAGGACAATTCACAACTCTCTACACTAAGTCCGGAATGTCTACGGGACAAGAATCAAGGCTCTATAATGTCACTTTCTTCCTCCATGTATCCAATCACCGGATCTCAGCCCAGCACGGAACATTTCATCCTTGACATACTGCAAAGGGAACACCAGTGTAGATTAGTTCTTTTGTGAGCCTAATCTTGCTTGGGTTACTACAGAGATAAAATGCAGGATTGAAAGTACTAAACCATGCAGAACAACATGCTGAGAGGAATATACGCTGGTTTTAAAGAGGAAAAAAAAAAAAAAAGGAGAACCAGAGATACCATAATGTCTCTATTATGAAGCTTCCACAAACTCCCCTAGAGGCCTGTGCTTGAGAGCTTCTAGACAGTAAAACATAAAGGAGTGGGTATGTCTGGGAAAGGTATACGTGCTGACCAGTTTATTTCTATTTGATACAAACTAAAATCACCTGAGAGTGGTGAACCTTGATTGAGAAAAAGCCTCCATCAGATCGAGATGGAAGGCATTTTCTTTATTATTGACTGATGTGGCAGCCCACTGTGGTTGGTACCACCTGTGGACAGACGGGCCTGGTTCTGTAAGAAAGCAGGCTGAGCAAGCTTTGAGAAGCAAGCCAGTCAGCAGCCCTCCTCCATGGCCTCTGCATCGGCTCCTGCATCAGTTTCTGCCCTGTTTGAGTTCCTGTCTTCAGTCACGTCACGCCATGTAAGATCCACCAACAAACTGAGGGGCTAAGGAAGAGCTTGCGGGAACACCCAACTAATAACTAAACTCTTTGTACTGGTGTACTTTTTGATGCCTTTTTTCACAGTTATGATGTTTTTATCTATAGACATGGCTACTTGGGTAGTTTATGCCAGTGCATCATAAGTAGCTTTGTGTTTGCATTGCCTGTGTAGAAAATGATTTTAAGAGCTGGCAAGATGGCTCAGTATAGGTGGAAGTGCCTACTGCCAAATCTGATGGCTTAAGTTCTGTCCCCACAAAGAACCATCCCACACAAATTGTCCTTGGACCTTGACACGCACACTGAAGCATATGCTCCTCTCCCACCGCCAACAAAAAGAAGTTTAAGAAAATTAAGACAAAGAATAATTTAAAATTAGGAATTGGCTTATTTTCATTGCCTTGTTAAAAAAGTATGACTGGCATTTTACAGTGTCCTTTTTAGGACTTCACCAACTAATACATTTGCTGTATCCCACTGCTTTCTAATACAGAAGATCTGGTGGCACATGCCTTTAATCCCAGAGCTGAGGCAAAGGCAGTGGTAATCTCTAAGTTTGAGGCTAGCCTGGTCTAGCCATGAGACCTTAAAAAGAAAATTATACACACACATACACACACACACACAATTTGTATTTCATGTGCATTAGTGTTTTGTCTGCAAGTAGATGTCTGTGTGAGGGTGTTGGATCTCTGGGACCGGACTTAAAGACAGTTGTCAGCTGCCGTGTGGGTGCTGGGAATTGAACCTGCATCCTCTGGAAGAACAGCCAGTGCTCCTAACTGCTGAGCTCTCCAGCCCCTGATCTACAGTCTCAGTCTCCGCTGCCCTTATTACTATTAATCGCTCAACCCTGTTTTCTTTCCTTCTCTCTCCTCCTTTCTTCCTTTCTCTTTCTTTTCTTCCCTCCATACTTCATTCATGTTGCTCTTTGGTTTCAGTGATCCTCCTGGAAGACACTCCCTTTATACACCTGAAACTTTTTGGGCATGCTGTATGAAAGGCACTCTGTCTGGGCCTTGAGATCAGATGATTAAAAAGGGGAATTGTATAAAGCACAACACTGGGCCTTGAGATGTGGCATTTAAAAACGGGAATCAGGAGTCAGCTGCCGGGAGCAGCCATGGGTGTTTGGGAGGAAAGATCGGTTGTCCCAGAGGAAGCTGAAGCCGCAGCGAGTCAAACACCAGAGGGTGTGGAACGGGGTGGGTGGGGTAGGCAACTGAAGCTGCAGATGGCCAAGCACCCTGAAAGACGAAGGGCTGATGCAAGGACCTCCCCAAGAAGCGGGGTCCACTCACGTGTGCATGCCAACATTACTGTGCCTGAGGAGAAGCACAGAAAACTGCAGTGGATCTGCCTTGCTCAGAAAGAAAGGGCAGCCACAGAAGGGAAGCCCTCTCAGAGCCGCAGTCTAAATGATATGGAGGACCTTGAGAATGAGAGCTAGTCCCTGTTTACCAGAAGCTTTTCGGCTGTAGCCAGAACTTGGTGGTGGTTTCCAGGAGCCTTTTCACTGTTCCATTAGAGGCCTGCTGGCCTCCTCTGAAGGAATATACTGAAGGGAAGAGAATACGGAGAATGGAGCGGCCTCTTAGCAGCGCACCCTTTGTAAGGAAGAACTTTCCTTAGGGCACTGGTCATTGCTGAGTTTCTGTTCAGCTTGGTAAGAGAGAAGAAGTAAGCGAATTAAGCTACTTCATCACAGACTGGTTTGCTATGTGCTGAGAGTGGCACCCTGTGCTTTGTTGTTAGGATCACTGCTTTAGACAGGATTCATAAAGGCATGGCCATATTATCTAAGACCTCAAAGGCCCAGAGTCCCAAGTGTCCTAAGATAGGCTCTGGGAAAGTTAAAACACTTATTAACACCCTTCCTCAAATCCGATGGCGTTTACCTATAATTCTTTACCTAATTACTTCTGCGAGTGCATACCTGTAATCCTGAGGAAGGAACCTAGTATCTCTTACAAAGCATGCAAATGTCTGCTGACAGTATCTTTAACGGCTACAAGTCAGTCAGTCAACGGCCAAGGTTAACTAACAGTGCCTATCGGGAGGGGATGTTTTTACTTCTGTAACGTCGTACTTGAACTAAAGAAATTATTCTTGTTGGCACAGTGGTCTGTACCTTTAATCTCAGGCAGAAGCAGGAGGATCTTAGCCTGGTCTATGTAAGAGTCCAGGACGGCCAGGGGTGCATAGAAAGACCCTGTTTCAAGAAATAAGTAAATAAGAAAACTGCCTTAGGAGCTGGCAAAGCACGATGGCTGAAGTAGGTAAGGGTGGCTGCCACCAATCCTGACAGACTGACTTCAGTCACATGGTAGAAGGAGAGAACCAACTCCAAGCAGCTGTCCTATGTGCTTTGTGGAATTCCTATGTGTGAATACACATGCAGGCACACAAATAAATAGACATATTTTCAAATGCTTTGAATTTAACTCTTGGGATGTTTGTGAGGCTTGGTCTCTCTGTAGCCCTGGCTGTCCTGGAACTCACTATGTAAACGAGGCTGGTCTCAAACTCAGAGATCCACCTGTGTCTGCTTCCCGAGTGCTGGGATTAAAGGTGTGCGCCACAACAGTTGGCTTTCTTATGACTTTCAGTTACATTGTATTTTGTGTGTCTCATTCTGTGGGACAAAATCCCGTGGACTGAACTTGGTGGCAGGTGCTTTAACCCTCCTCACTGGCCCCCCAAAACTGCTATATCTTTGATCAATATATTCTGAGCACAAAGCAACTGGGCAAACTACACACATTACAAAATTATACCTTTAAAAAAGTATACCTGAATATTAAACAGTAAATATAATTAAATTCACATGCAGCAGGTCACAGTCACTGCTGGGATATGTGATATGCTCCTGGAATCTTGGTACTCAGGAAGCTGAGGCAGGAGGATTCTCAATTTGATGCCAGGTTGGGGTATGTTACATAGCAAGTTCTAGGTCAGTCTGACCCTGGTTCGGAAAACCGTTATCAAAACAACTCAAGTACTAAATATAGATGATGTCTGCTGTTCAAAGCTAAAGATAGTAACTACACTTTTTAAAAAGAATGTTATTCATTAGCCAAGTATTCAGTGTTCAACTTTAATCCAGTATATGTATTCCCTAAGTCCTGAAGCATCCTAAGCAGAAGGAATGACCCAGTTACCCCCGTAAGTGTTAACAACTGACCTGAACCGTTTGAGGTGCAGTCTGAGAACCTGAGGTAGGTGGCATATCATAAGCTGTTTCTGGGCTTCTGTGAGTACAACTGGTTTTGATGAAAACTTTCTATGCTTCGCTAAAATACAAATAAAATAAAAAAGTTTCAAAATTACAAGGAAAAACACGAGTTAACTCACATAATTCACCCACACTGACACCAGGTATATCACCATGCAGGAGGTGAGCACAGGCTTTGACCTCAGGAAGTGCAGTGCATTTAGTAAACGGAGAAATGGATGCGTCGTCAGGGTAGACATGGAAGGACGTGTGGGACTCAGCAGTTAAGAGTGAGTGCTGCTTGGCAGGGAATCCAGCTTCAGTTCCCAGGACCCACATGGAGGCTCACAACTGTCTGGGAATGCCACACTGTCTTCTGGCCTCTGCAGGCACAACCCATGTGGTGTGTTTTTAAACATGCAGGCAAAACACTCATGCAAGAATAAAACAGAACACCACTATATATTTAGAAGTAGATCTGACTAGGACAGCTAGCAGGACAAAGTTAACATTTTCCTCCATGCATACTTTAATAATACATTTTCTGAACTCTTAAAAACATATGGATGGTCAATTCATTTAGCCTCAGCTAAGCCAGTCCCAAGCACATGGGTGTGTGCCGTGCACAGCATCCTGTATCCTTACTTTACCTGGTAATGCTTCCCAGGTCTCTCCTCATCCCACCTGTGTCATGCTCTTTTAACAAGGAGAACTTGGGGTTCTTGTCTCCCCTGCTTCTCTCTTGTCCACCTAGGGACTGTGCCCTGGAGTCTCTGCTAGACTATCCACTCCCAGAGCTTGCTGGTTAGCAGCTGCCTCTCATGTCAGCTTGGGGTGACTTCCACTGGTTGGTTACCAGAAGTTTTTCCTCCGGGAACCCAGATGTTGCTAAATGCCCTGTTCCTGCTTGTGGCCTCTATGTGAATGGCTACCCAGGGTGCCAGGCCTCTGGCTTCTACTTATAAATCTTCACTTTCCATAGGAAAGCAGCTCTTCCATCCAGGCCTGGCTTTGTTGGCCTCATTACATATTCAAATTCCTGTAAGACCATATTCTACAAGTAGAATATTATCTATCCCCAAATTTTGGTGATGAAGATATTTGGGGCATTTTTAAATTCATCCTAACAAGTCTGACAAAGGCCCATTGCTCTCTCAAGTCCTGTAGATCTTAGGCTATGTCATAACCTAATAATGTGAAATTAAGGCAGTACTCAGAACAAAATGTGACCTGAAGTGGCTCTAGAAAATAATCAATATGATACGCCTTCAGCTGCCTAGCATGCAGGGAAACTCGAGGTTTAATCCCCTAGCATTGTTTTTTTAAAAAGAATATCTCAAACTCTAGTATCACTTTTTTTGAGACATGGAAATTATATATATATATATATATGAATGAATATATGAGCTGGAGAGATGGCTCAGTGGTTAAGAGCACTGACTGCTCTTCCAGAGGACCTGAGTTCAATTCCCAAAACCCACATGGTGATTCACAATCATCTGTAATGGGATTCGATGCCCTCTTCTGGTGTGTCTGAAGAGACAGTGTATTCATGTAAAATAAATAAGTAAATCTTTGAAAAAAAAAAAATATTGTTGAGCCAGGCATTCGCCTTTAATCCCAGCACTTGGGAGGCAGAGGCAGGCAGATCTCTTGTGTTTGAGGGCAGCCTGGTCTACAGAGTGAATTCCAAGACAGTCAAGGCTACAAAGAGAAACCCTGTCTGGGAAAACCAAAATAAACAAATTCCTATGGATAAATGTTTTGCCTTCCTGTAGGTCTGTATACCACATGTATGCACTGAGGTGGCAAGAAGTCATCAGACTCCTTGAGACTCGAGTTACAGACAGATTTGAGCTGCCACGTGGGTGCTGGGAGTGGAACCCTGGCTCTCCATCAGAACTGCCAGTGCCCTTAACCATTGAGCCATCTCTCTGGCACTACCAGAAGAAATTTAATATCATCGATAATGATCATTATCAAGTAGAAATGTCTGATTTCTTTTGCAAACCTAAAAAATAAAAAAATCATTTTCATAGCTCCTACTGAAGCACTTTCTTCCAGGTTCCTCTGTCTCCATCTAACATTAATCTTAGAAAAGCACAGAGAGCTGGGCAGTGGTGGCACATGCCTTTAATCCCAGCACTCGGAGGCAGAGGCAGAGGCAGGAGGATTTCTGAGTTCAAGGCCAGCCTGGTCTGCAGAGTGAGTTCCAGGACAGCCAGGGCTACACAGAGAAGCCCTGTCTCGAAAAAACAAAACAAACAAACAAACAAACAAAAAACCAAAAAAAGAAAGAAAGAAAGAAAAGCACAGAGAGATGGGCCATACTCACAGTTACAATGGTCACACACGTAGATTTTCCCTTCTAAAGCTTCTGTTTCTGTAAATTTGCCCAACATATCAGTAACCAGACATGGCTGGGAGGCAGCATCTTTTCCACTGCATTGGTATCTCTCTGGAAATTCCAGTGACAAGTCCCAGAACGGTTCTATCGTATTCGATTTGTTGTCACAGGCAAGACATGTAACCTGCAAAGGAAAATGTTACTCCGCTTTACAATCTTTCTGCCAAAGCATTACCTTTCACCAGAGGTCACTGCCACACAATGTGCTCTTCTTCTGAGAACGAACTATTAGAAAGCTGACAAACAGCTTTTACATGCTGTCAGGATAGTTGATTGGAATTTTTTTTTTTTCTTTAAGAAGCTATTAGGTAGGGCTGGTGAGATGACTCAAGGGGAAGGCACTGGCTGCTAATCCTCATGATGATCCAACTAAGTCAGAGACCCAGGACCCAAAGGGTAGAGATGGCAGTTGTCCAATGTCCTCTGACATACATGTACGCACCACAAGACAAAGGACTGCTAATAACTAGAGGCAATTTAGTGATTGGGTTATTTAATGCCATCAACCCAGCACATAAGCAGTTGAAGATGTTATAAGCTGAATCTATACACAACATGCAAAACAGGGCTAGAGAGATGAACTAGCTGTTGAGCACCAGCTGCTCTGTTCTTCCAGAGGTCCTGAGTTCAATTCCCAGCACCTGCATGGTGGCTTACAATCATCTCTAATAGGACCTGATGCCCTCTTCTGGTGTGCAGGCATACAGGTAACAAAGTAAGGCAGAGTCAACGCAGACTGTAGTGTGACAAACCAGCACAAAGAATCCTACTAGAGAGAAGTCTCGGATCTCAGCACTGAAGTCAGGTTTTGAGAAGTTTCTTGAGGTGCCCTAGAAGCCTATCACATGACTTCTAGGATTAGAGACTTCTGGGGAAGGCAGATGAGGTACAGTGGCTCAGCGGTAGGATGCAAGGCCCAAAAGAGAAGCAAAATGTTTATATAACAAATTGTATTCATTTCAGGGCTGGAGAGATGGCTCAGCAGTTAAGAGCACTGACTGCTCTTCCAGAGGTTCTGAGTTCAATTCCCAGCAACCACATGGTGGCTCACAACCATCTGTATGCCCTCTTCTGATCTGGTGCCCTCTTCTGGTGTGTCTGAAGACAGCTACAGTATACTTACATACATAAAATAAACAATTCTTTAAAAAAATTTACTCATTTGAAGATTCACTTATTTATAAAGTAAAAAAGAAAAAAAAAACCACTTAGTCATTTTCACACTATAGAAATCTAAGATGAGAAAATAACTTTTTTTTGTTTTGTTTTGTTTTTTCGAGACAGGGTTTCTCTGTGTAGCCCTAGCTGTCCTGGAACTCACTCTGTAGACCAGGCTGGCCTCAAACTCAGAAATCCACCTGCTTCTGCCTCCCAAGTACTGGGATTAAAGGCGTGCGCCACCACTGCCCGGCTAATAACTTTCTGAATATTAAATTATAATTATCTACCCAAACTTCTCCGTTTTTTAAAAAATTCTGTGTACTTGTGTGTGGGTGTGTGCATGTGTGGG
>JADRCH010000033.1:10378315-10418992 GCA_019843965.1 Rhynchomys soricoides | reverse complement strand
TGTGTGTGGCTGTGTGCATGTGGGGTGTGTTGTGTGGGGGTGTGCATGTTGGAGGCCAAAGGCATTGGATCCTCTTGGAACAGGAGATACAGACATTGTGAGCGGCCTGACTTGGTACTAGGAACAGAACCTAGGTCCTCTGCAAGAACAGTATCTGCTCCCAACCACTGAGCCACCTGCCCAGCCCCCAAGCTGCTCCCTTTGGAAAAAGTAACTCTAGGACCGTGTCACACGGACACGGGAAAAATACTGATTTATCATGACATAATGAGCCATTGGAAATAGTCCCAAATCTACAATGGAGGAATGAGTATATCAATTATGGTGGAAATAAACAGATATAGAAATGTCTGGAAAAGAAGGATTAAACTTTTTTTTTTTTTAAAGATTTATTTTTTTAAGTGTGCGCATTGGCGTGGTGGAAGGAGTGTGTACATGTGGGTGCCGGTGCCTGTGAAGGGCAGAGGAGTCCAGTGCCTCTATGGCTGCAGTGAGAGGCAGGTGAGAGGCGCTGGGTGTGGGGACTGGGAACCAAACGCCAGTCCCCTGCAAGAGCAGTGACCAACTAACCATCGCTCTAGCCCAGCGGTTCTCAACCTGTGGGCCAAGGCCCCTTTGGGGGTCAAACAAATCTTCTTTCACAGGGTCCACTAAGACCACAGGAAAACACAGAGATTTACACTAAAACTCATAACAGTAGCAAAATTATAGGCATGAAGTAGCCCCTTCTGCCTCATCGGCTAAAATACAAAGGGAAGCTGTGAGTTAAGGAGACAAGGGCTTTCAACTGGTGACAGTTTACCAAGTGCACTGGTCAGAGGACCACAGTGTAGATGGAATCCTTCCACAACAAGGAAAACTTACAGAAGTGATGGATACAGAGGAAAACCATTTAGGATTATTAATCTTAAAAAAAAAAATCAATCACATTTCTTTACCTTCAAACTTCCCTACTTGTGCAAGATTTTGACCCTTTACTTCTACTAGGATGGTGCCTGACACCATACATTCCCTCAATATACCAACTATGTCCTCCAGGTCACACACACTCACTCACTCACACACACACACAAACTCACTCACACGCACATGGCCTTTTAAATGAGAGCATGTAGTTCTTCTCTTAGCCCAGCTCTCTCCCAAAATAATTTGAGACTGGACTATTACATTTATTTAACAAGGGCACAACAATCGAGCAGTATTAATCTATTTTAATCCTCTAAACTAATCTGGCTTCTTCTCAACCAAAGGCTCTCTCTGCTCCAGGTCATGGTATCTCCTTCCCACAGCAAATGACTCTCTTCCCCCATAGCAAATCTCTACCTCTCTCATTCTCTCTCCCTCTCCTCCCTTGGCTGGGAGGAAGTCCAGCCCTATTCTCTCTCCTGCTCAGTCATTGGCTGATCAGCTAGCTTTATTGACCAATCAGGGAATGATTGGGGAGCAATGTTTACACAACGTTGAGATTCTTACAATAGGGCTTTCAAGCAGATATGCGGGCACACAAATCAGAATTTGAATAATTCACGGATAATCTTTATGCAGGGCACAGTAACATTATGCTTACCCAGTGCACGCGCGCTTGTGGGCGCACTCTGTGTGAATCACTCTCTGTGTGACTCAACAGAGATCTGTAAGTGACTTCTTCACACATTCGTAAAAGAAATCTATTCTGACCTAAAAATGCCACCAACTTTCACACGCTAGACACATACAGAATACCCAGGTGTGGGCCGCACTTCAGGAATTGCCTGAGATGTTAAAATATGGCAAGAAATCCATACCTGACTAAGAAGTTGTCCGTGAAAAATGTTATTTACAACATTCAGAACTTGCTCAATCAGTCTCCGTTGGGAGGTGGGGATGAGAGCTGGTAATTTGGTTCCTGTTGTCTCCAGTTCACGTTGTATCTTATCCAGAAGTTCACAAAGAAATTCCTGAGCATCTTGCTGGGCGTAACCACGGAAAGCAGGGATCAGCTTCCACACTGAGTGAAGCATTGCAAACGGCGAGACCAAAGCCCACTCTCCAGACCACATGACTTGGAACAGGGTATGTAATTCATGGCAAAGAGAACTGTACGGTGAACTGGGCTCCCTTGGCTGAATAAGCTCCATGTTCCGACCTTTTGAGGCCCCTCCGCTTAGGCCTGATGCTAAACCCGGATGTCTGGAGGCGAAGCCTTTCTCTTTCTCTTGCCCTTCGTTCATCTGATGTGCCACCGCCGCCTCATCCGTGACGGCTGAGTGCTTATAGGATCGGGCCTTATCGCTGGCAGCCACAGCCAGCCATTGGTTCAGGTCCAGCTTTAAAAAACATTGTCGAAAAATGAGTAAATGACTCAACACTTGAAGAACAGAATTCATATAGCAAGTGTTTCCTAAATTTCTCAGTCCTGTTACACCAGGAGTTACTGCTGGCTTTCGTTTGATTAAGGAGTCACTTACTTTTTTAAGTTTTATGTCTTCCGAGGTGGGCAGAGCGGCTTTGTCCTTTGCTGGGGATGTTGGAGGCGGTGCCTGCACTGGAATGATTTCGATCGCGGCCGCCTCGGAGAGGCCTTGTAAGCGTAGACTCTTTCGCGGAGGAGTGCTTTCCAGCTCAGCTTTCATCTGCTCTTTGTCCTGCTGCCCTCTCTTTGCCTCTCGTTTTGCTACCGTCCTCTCCTGAGCTTGCGCTTGCCTTTTTCTTCCAATCGGTGACTGCTCAAACCAAGTTCGAAAGGTTTTACCCATGAGCACTCGTCTCCTGTGCCAGAGGGCGGTGCACAGTGGATCTTCATTTCCAGGCAGAGATCTGGTGCCGTCGTGTAAGGAGTAAGCATCGTCCTGTGCATCCACAGGCTGTAAGATCAAGTCACTCTGAACCACACAAGGGTAGTTTTTACTTTTGATTGCACTTAGTGTACTCCGTAGTGACTTCAGGTCTCCAGCTGCGTTATCGTTTAGGACATAATCGTTACAAAGATAGCAAAAAACGTACATGTCGTTCACCTCAAATGCAACTGGATGGCTGCTTTCTTGAAAGTGCTTCAGTGCGTGCTCTTGGATATACTGCCCACAGGCGACGTGGGAACAGCTAAGGCAAGCCCAAATCGACTCAGTTGTGTTGCAGACCATACAGTACCATTTCTGAGGGTCCAGGATGGAATGGCCTTGAGCAAGCTGCAGCTGCCCAATGTGCTTGCACCTATCCATTGTTAGCAGGTATCTAGTCTGTCTGGGAAACGCATAATCCAGACGGGCCTCTCTTCACAATACTGGAAGCATCTGAAAACTAAGCCAAACAAGATCAAGTCCTTCATAATATCTAAGCGAAGATTTCTCATTTATAATTTCCCAAGGTTAATATTATAAATTTACTGTCTCTCAATCTTGTTTCTGCGTTGTCTGTCACAATACTGGATGCTGTTATCACTCTCTCTCTTTGTTTGTTTCCCCCCCCCCCCCCCCCACACTTTTCTTTACTGTCTCCATTGAGTTCTCTTTAAAACCTTTGTTTTTGATTTTCTGTCACCAGCTAATGGTGAAAAATTAGTGATCAGTTTCCAGTCCATTAGAATGGTATTTATCCAACATGCAGACAGCTGTTTCCAAAAGCACATCATTTAAAACACACACACACACACACACACACACACACACGTATGCTAGCAGCATGAGTGGTTTAAACAAAATGGAGTACATTGGGAGGATTCAGAGGCCTGTAACGGCATAGGCTTATACACAGGCATAGATATGCTCATACACACATACGTATGGACAAATATGTGTATATACACATATGTTTATAAGCCCATATATATATATATATATATATATATACACACACACACACACATATATTGGCTTATAAATGGGTATAGCCTATTATATACAGTTGCTAGTAAGACATTGATTATTAATATATATCAATACCTTACATCCTTTTATGTGTTCATGAAAAACTCTTCCGATCACTTTATCTCTATTCTGTGTCTATGGGTGCTTTGCCTGGACACATGGAAGCGTACCACGGGCATGCCTGGTGCCCTGGGAGGTCAGAAGAGGCTGCTGGATTCCCTGGAACTAGGGTGGTAAGTTGTCAATGTGGATGCCAGAAACTGAAGTCGGATCCTCAGCAAGCTTGTGAGCCATCTCTCCAGCCCTTGGGGCCACTTGTGAATTTACCCTCCAGATCAGAGAGATCGCTCAGAGGAAAGTGTTGGCTTCATTCCCATAATACCTCTAGAGTCCAACTACCTGTTCTACCAACATGACCCAAACCACGATGACATCTCACCTGGATCATTACAATGAGGCTTCTAAATGGTTTCCTACTTCTATATGCACTGCTATCAGAAGTTCACGTCACGCACAGGGGTTGAACAGACGGCACAGCTGTTTCGAGCACTGGCTGCTCTTCCACAGGACCCGGGTTCAGTTCCCAGCACCGACATGGCAGCTAACAACTTGTAACCTGAGTTCCAGAGGATCCAACACCCACTTCTGGTCTCTGTGGACACTGTACACAAATGGTGCACAGACCTTTCAAATACCCGTACACATAAAATTAAATCTTTTTTAAAAATTCAAAGTTTACTTCATACAGCAGTATTTTGCCTCTAGACTCAAATAACCAGAGCCTAGACCCAACACTTCGGATCTTTATTCTGGTCCTCTCCTTTTTGTGTTGAATCGGCAGGGTCAAAGGGATGTATAAACACACACACACACACACACACACACACACCTTTCTACAACACCCCTGTTACCTGGGTCTTGGAGGATTCTCGGTCTGCATCACTCCCCAAATTGTCTATGGGCAATATAAAGTCAGCAAAGAATTCTGTGGAGGAGAATGGATAATCAGTTCTGTAGGTGACAGAGCAAACTGATGGCAAAGAAGTTTGAAAATCAGGAAGGTATGACTACCACTGTGGAGCAGCTTTGAAGAAGGGAGCAGAGACAGAGTTAGTGCCCAGGGGACAAAAGCCTGCTACCCACTCCTGTGAGCTGTCCTCTGATCTCTACATGTATACTGAAGCACACACAAACAAAAACAGTCATTATAAAAACGCAGACATGAGCACTGACTGCTCTTCCAGAAGATCCAGGTTCGATTCCCTGTACCTACATAGTGTCTCACAGTCACCTGGATCAGGGGATCCAACACTCTCTTCTGGCCTCCAGAGGCACCAGGCATGCACATGGTGCACATTTATACATGCTGGCAAAGCGCTCATAAAAGTAATAAAATTTTAAACATTTAATACAGTGAAGGCCGGCAAGATGGCTCAGTGGGTAAAGGTGCTTGCCACCAAGTCTGAAGAAGTAACATCCTGAGGGATTCACATGGCGGAAGGACAGACTCTACTCTCACACAATGGCCTCTTGATCTCTCCATGAGAACTAGGACACACACATGCCAACACACAAATATAACTTTAAAATGCAGAGAAAACAGTTACAAATTAGGCCTCTGGAAAATAGAAATCAGACAATAACTATTCATTTAAATCCTTGAGGGACTGAGAGAGAGTGCTACAACCACGAAAAATTACTTCAGCTTTAGAATTCTCTTCTCTTTCGGTCTTCTGAGACAGGACCTCACTATTAAGCTCCGGTTGGCCTTGAACTCTCAATTCTTCAGACTCCACAGCCTACTAAAAGCTGGGATCCCAGTGCCAGGACAACTAGCTCATTATGGAAAACAACAACAAATTGTTTTGAGGCAGGGCTTCATGTCTCCCAGGCTGAGCTCAGTTTTACTATAACCTGAAAGCCACTTTAAGTTTCTGATTCTCCTGCCTCCAGCTTCTGAGTGCTGGGATTACAGGTGTGTGCACCACACCAAGTTTATGATGTGCTTCGGATGATGTTGGGGCTTTGTGCGCAATAGGCAAGTATTCTAACCGCTGGACTACATCCCTAGGCCCACTGTTTAACAAAAAACGTTTAGAGAGGCAGGAAGAGTTAATTTGTTACACAACACTTAGACGAAAAAGACTCAATGGGGGGAAAGCCTGTGGTGTATTTATCGTGGGGCCATGGCTAGATGATCATTTTGGCTACGTGGTAACTTTTTATCGGTACACATTTCACGGTCTTGAAAACAAGAGTAGTAACTATAGACGTGTCGGGTGATCACAGCTAAGGAGAATAGTTTAATACATAAAGGCAGAATTCTAGGTTGGATGTGGTGGCCCACACCTTTAATCCTAGTGCTTAGGAAGCAGAGACAGGAAGATCTCTGTGGGCTTAAGGGCCGGCCTGATGTACTCAGAGTTCCAATCCAGCCAGGGCTACATACTGTGAGACCTTTCAAAAACTACTGAGTTCTACGTTAACTTCCTTATTCGGGTGGATGCTAACCTGTAATAGACACCTGTGGCTACAAGCAGATTTGCCTACTTCGTTGCAATTAGTACTTTGAAATGTTTTTACTTATTTGATATCTGTGATAGCAAGTATAGACGCTGCTTGTCTTAGTCAGGGTTCTATTCCTGCGCAATCATCATGACCAAGAAGCCAGCTGGGGAGGAAAGGGTTTATTCGGCTTACACCTCCACATTGCTGTTCAACACCAAAGGAAGCCAGGACTCAAGCAGGTCAGGAAGCAGGAGCTGATGCAGAGGCCATGGAGGGATGTCTCTTACTGGCTTGCTTCTCCTGGCTTGCTCAGCTGGCTTTCTTATAGAACCCAGGACTACCAGCCCAGGGATGGTCAAGAGCCCCAAAGAGGCCCCATTCTCACTTATTTTCCTCTCCAGGATCCAAAGTCCTTCCTGTCAACTGCTCTAAGGAGGTATTAACTCTGCCTGACTTCAGAGCACCAAACACGCGGCTTTGGCACGTTCGTTTGAAAGAGCTATGATGACAGAGTGAAAAGCATCCTTCCCAGATTCTGGTGAGATATTACTTGTGTATATATAACGGTACTAAATACTTACAATGCTCAAGGAAATGTGCCTGGAGGGATTCAGATGATCTGTACAATCATCTATACACTTTCAAAACATGACCGAAGAGACTATTAAATGGCTTTTTAAAACCACATATGCATCTTTAGAGACAGATGTACTTACAAATCTTACAAAAAGCTTCAGGTTATTTTCCAATGTTTAAAGACAATAAATTTTTAATTTGTTCACTGCAGACTTGCTTATTTCATACCCCAGTGAACAAGGATCACAAGTAACAAATACACTCCGGAATGAAATTTTTTTTTTCCGAGACAGGGTTTCTTTGTGTAGCCCTGGCTGTCCTGGAACTCCCTCTGTAGACCAGGCTGGCCTGGAACTCAGAAATCCACCTGCCTCTGCCTCCCGAGTGGTGGGATTAAAGGCGTGCGCCACCACTGCCCGGCTTGGGAACGAAATTTTATAAGCAAGTCTTGTAAGAATGACGTTGCCTGAACACTTCTACTCAAGTTCATTTCTTAAAAAGTGTTTAGACCTGAAAAAATAAAAGATAAAAGTGCTGGTCATAAGGTGGTAGAGATGGCTCAGCAGCTAAGAGAGAAAATCCTCACCAGCTCTATCTAACAGAGGGTTTGTTTCTAGAATATACAAAGAACTAAAAAACTAATCAAAATAAGTAATCCAGTTTTAAAATAAACATGGAGTGAGCTTGTGAAGAGAAATCTCAAAAGGAGGGTGGGGGATGGGGTAGTGCAGGCCAATGGTCTCAGCACTCAGGAGGCAGAGGCGTGTGGCTCTCTGTGAGTTCCAGGGCAGCCAGGGATACAGAGTGAGACCCTGAGTTTCAAAAGAAAAAGAGAGAGAGAAAGAGAAGAAGACAGGGGGAAGGAAAGGGAGAGGAAAGGGGAAAGAGGGGAAAGGAGGAGGAAGAAAAGGAAGGGTGGGAAGGAAGACAGACAGAAAGGCCGACATACAGAAAGAAAAGACAACAGCAAACGCCAGACGTTGTGGGAAAGAGGAACACAGGCGCTGCCGAAGAGAGTGTAAACTGGTCTTGAGAGAATCAGCATGGAGTTTCTCAAGCTAAAACCAGAACTTCTACCGCCCACCTTCCTGTTGGCTTTCTAGTCTTCCACACTCCACAAGAACGGCGTATTAAACTCTGACATTCTAGGGTTTATCTACCCTGCAGGGCCAAACTCTTTCAATTCTGTCCAACAGCAAACCAAGTCCAAAGGACTACAAAGCACCGGGTCGGAGAGTCGCGGCAAGGGCCCCGCCTCTGGGGACCATCTTTCTGTGTTGTTATTCTTGCGACTGTGACAACTGCAGTTTCAGGAAGGAAGGGTTTTTTCCTGGCTCACAGTTTAAAGGTCGAGACCATTACTGTGGGAAGGGACGGCAGCAAAAGCAGTTCGTAGCCTTGACTAGCATCTCAGTGAACAGAAAGACGAGAGCGCTGAGGCGGGGAGAGGGTACCACCTTTACAGTGAAGTATCTCTGGGAATTCCGTCAAAAACACGGTACATGGGTGTCTCTCCTGGGTTATTCCGAATCCAATCAAATGGACAGTGAAACTAACCATTACAATAGCTACATTTTCTTACTCCAAAAATTTGTATTTCAGGGGTCTGGGGAGATGGCTCAGCATTCCACAGGACCTGGGTTTAGTTCCCAGCACCCCGGTCAGGTGGCTCACAACTGCTTGTTTCTGAGATTTAATGCTTCTGGCTTCCAGGAGCACTCATATGCACATACACAGACATGCAATTAAATTTTTTAAATTACAAGTAGTGGTGGTGGCACACTCCTTTCTTTAATCCCAGCACTTGGGAGACAAAGGCAGGCTGATCTCGGAGTTCAAGGCCAGCCTAGTCTACAGGACACCTAGAGATACACACAGAAACCCTGTCTCAAAGACAAACGAACAAAAAACCAGCAATGCAAACCCTAATATTTCACTGGGGCTAGAGTGATGACTCAGCAGTTAAGGGCACTTCCTGCTCTTTGTAGAAGCCCTGGATTTGGTTTCCAGCACCCACAACTCAGAACCAGCTGTAACCCTAGTTCCGGAGGATCCAATGCTTTTCTTTCCTCTGGCCTCTGTGGGTACCAGATACATACATGATACACATACATACATACATGTAGGCAACACACAAAGAAAAATGCATCCTTTAAAAAATAAAACAAATATGTATTTCATTATAAATTCTAGTTTTCTGGGGCTGGAGAGATGGCTCTGTGGTTAAGAGCACTTAATACTTTTGCAGAGGACCCAGGCTCAATTTCCTACCCTAACTGCAGTCAGAGGGAATGCGACCCACTCTGACCTCCATGGGCAGCAGGCATAAATATGGCATATGTACATACATGCAGGCAGTCCACTCATACACAAAAATAAAATAAATCAATCTAAAACCAATTTTAATATTCTAGTTATCTTCAACATGACCTTTTTAACTGACCACTCATTCTTATAATAATTTCTTTATGACACTTGGAAAGAAAGCAGGCTGTGGTAAAATAGGATTACAAACTTGGGAAGCTTCTACCAGGTCAGGGGGTAAAGGTCAATGCTATGAATAACAACAACCTAAATCTTCTAATTAGGGCAACTATTGGCCTGTTTTTCAGATTCCTCGAAAAACATTAAAATGAAAGTCAGGAAAGCCAGAACAAAAAATAGGCGACTAAATTACAAGTCAATAAAGTGGCAGAATGAGGGAACCAGCTAGTGTATAATTCTAAAAAGAATCAACCTATTGGATTAAAATGTCAACAGTCCCTAAATTACACTGCATCAATTCAACCTTATAAGGCTCATATTGTCAAATAATTATTTAGAACTTACATTTTATATAGTTATGTGTTATAGAAACAATTTTTATAATTACAAAAATTAAAGTCTTGGAAGGCCAAAAACCATCAATTTAAAAGTTCTTTACACGGTATATTGTTCAAATTACAACACAGCATTCACTTTTCTACTCTCATAGGTCTAGATATTCCCCATATATCTTTTGCTAAAACATTTTATATATAAACTGCCAAGTCTTTTTAACCGGAATGTGAACTAGTGTCTTAAAAGAAGCCGGCTTGGGCTGGAGAGATGGCTCAGTGGTTAAGAGCACTGATTGCTCTTCCAGAGGTCCACATGGTGGCTCACAACCACCTGAACTCTTCTGGTGTGTCTGAAGACAGCAACAGTGTACTCATATAAATAAATCAATAAATAATCTTTAAAAAAAAAAAAAAAAAAAAAACCTAAATTCACCAGACAAGGATAGGGACATGGTGGTGCGCGCCTTTAATCCTAACATTCCTGGAAGCAGAGGCAGGAGAATCTCTGTGAATTTGAGGCTAGCTTGGTCTATAGAGCAAATACCAGGACAGCCACACAGAGAAGAAACCTTGTCTAAAAAAAAGCAGGCACACAACTTTTATATGAACATACATTTCTTACTTCAACTAAAATAATAATAATTTTAAAAGACACAGCTAGGGATATACCACAGACATAAAGTGATTGCCTAATATACAGAAGACTCTGGGTTCAAACCCCGGTACCAGAATAAGAAAACTATACCACCACCGCAAAACCTACAGGTACTGTACATTTAAATTGTGTTACAGTAATCCTGAAAGTCAGGCATAGAGCATGGTGATCCATACCTATATCTTCCCAGCACTCAACACTGAGGCAGAAATCCAGTCAGAAAACAGCCTAGGCTGCGTGAGAGACCCTGACTCGATGGGAAAAAGAAACATGGAGACCTCCCTCAGGGAGGTACGTTAAAGCAGACACATGTTGAATCTCTCTTTGACAAAAGTAATTTTAATTTTCATTTTTTTTGGGGGGGGGGGTACACAGTTCTCTGTGTAAGCCCTGGCTGGCCTCGAACTCAGAGATCTGCCTGCCTCTGCCTCCTGAGTGCTGGGATTAAAGGTGTGTGTAACTGCCGCCACCACCGGCTACAAAAGTAATTTTTATAAGTAAATTCACAGTATTGTAAAAAGTTTTTGTGTATGTGTTCGCATGCACATATGTGAACACACACACGCCACAGCACATGTGAACATGCTTACCATGGCGCATGCCAGAGCACTTGTGAAGGTCAGAAGTCTATTGTTCCTCCCATCAGCACTTGGTCGGTCTATCCTTCCACCCAGCTAGGAATTCCAATCCTGGCAGGCTGAGGGTGCTGCAGGCCTGTGATTCTTTTTACTAAGTAACAACTTAGATGGATCCTTTAAAGATGGTGACAAGTGGGAAGACTTCCCATTTTCTCGAAATGAAAACAAGGAGGAAATGGCCACTTCCGTGGTGGCGGGTAGGCTTTAGGAATTATGAACCGAGATAGTTGCAAGAATTTGCATATGGATGAAAGTAACACCATCCACAGTTGATAGTTAATTAGGGAAACCCTACCTACTTGGAAATAGTTTTCGGTTTCTCTTTACTTCTTGCAGTTACTGCAGAGGCCTGTCTTCTTAAGAGACCTTTGTAGAATGCCCAGGGTCAAAGCATAGTGTTTGGTGGACAGAAGGGGGCTCAATATTTTTGAAGGGACAAATTACTGACTGGAATGAACACAATAGCCTCTCCAAGGTTCCCCGGCCCCCTATTATTTCTATTATGGGCTTCAGAACCTCTCTACGTCAATCATGATGTGTTTCCTTTCCTCCCCCCCAAAGGCCCTGGCTACTCTTTCTTCCCATAGAAATCTAGAATCCATAATTACCTGATCCTCCTCATAAGCAATAAAGGCTTATTTAGCCTTTCACTGGGTCTCCCTTAGAACTAGCTGAAGGGTTTGTTTGGTTTATTTTGGTTTTTTTTGTTTGTTTGTTTGTTTTTTTCAGATAAAGCTTAAACAAAGCAAATTCTGCCCCCTGGCTACTTGAATCCCTTACTCCCATTCCTATATTTGGGGGCAATATTATCAGTGTCACACCTATACATTTATACATCAACTTCCTAAGGCAAACTTTAATAGTGAAAACATTTAGCAAAACACAGACATTCAGCCATGGGTCTAATAAATTGAGATGAATACTTTTTACAAACACCAGTATTCTAGTCTTTTAATACCTTCACGATGTGAGCTAACAAATACAACCTTACCCCCCCCAAATTCTCCCTTATGATTGACAAAAATCACATTAAGAATGAATCTTTACATTTTTTTTTGCAGTGTCTGAAACTGCCGACAAGAGCTGCACTGTTTTCAATGGCTACTTAAGCCAGTATTTGTACAATTGTCCTATTTTCTGGTTTGTCACTAATTTAGTTTGGTCTCATGGCAAACCTGTTCCCCATTACTCAGAACAAATTGGACACATGATTCCTTTCCTATCTTGATTAGTTTGAGCCTACACTGCAGCCTCTTCCATCTTCCTCACCAGACGGAAACATTAGAATCTGGCACCCATGTCTGTTCCACCTAAACTTAAGGAAGTGAAAAGAAACCTCAAACCACCACTTTTCTGCTACCACGAAGGCAAAATTGTGCCCTCCCCCTTGCCTCTGTCACTCAAAAACTAAGTTCACCAGGTGGAAATAGGGGCTTTCCCCAAGTTAGTAGGTAATCTGGTGCTGTGATAGTATAGGATAGATGGATGGATGGACAGACAGATGGATAGAGAGATTGATTGATTCTACCCTCAAATGACCCAATCAGCAAGTATCACGTCTAATCAAAATGCCGTCATATTCTATGGCTTAAAGTGTGTGGGGGAAAAATCTGTTACAGTATACATAACTGACTTTAAGGTAAAAAGCAAGAAAAGCCCAAACAGGGGAAGGGGCAACTTCATGTGTGGATATTTAGATCCTCCCTACATTTTCTTTTCTTTTTTAAGACAAGGTTCCTCTATGTAGCCCTGGCTGTTCTGGAACTCATGTATATAGACCAGATTGGCTTCAAATTCATAGAGATCCAACTGCCTCTGACTCTCAAGTGCTGGGATTAAAGCTGTGTTCCATCAGGAGCCTATATATATATATATTTTTTTTTTTAATAGAATTTTACCTGTAGCTCAGAGTCATTTTTTTTTTTTTTCCAAGACAGAAATTCACAGGCTCAGGTGACTCCTGTCTCAACTTGCCTGATGCTGGAATTACAAGTGTGCCCAGCAAGGCCACGCTAGATCCCCAACCCTTGATTTGAGAGATACCTACCCCCAAACACAAATTATTGTATATCATGTTAATGCCGATTCATTATTATCCCTTTAAACTATTTTAACTAGAAACAAACAAACAAAATCAAGCAGACTAGATTTTGTAAGAAACCAAGGTTGTGCCCACGTGTCTTTAGTCCTGGCACTAAGGGGTTATCATCCGAGATAAATTCAAGACAGAACATTATGCATTCCAAAAAATGCAGCTTCATCTCTTTTAGGGCAAATAGGTATTGAACCTTATTGAGATTATGAAATCAAAGATGCGCTAAACCCTTGTTTAGATATGAACATGATTACAAACACAGTCAATTTTCTTTTGTTTACGCCTAACACTGGTTTTCAAGAAACCTTACACTGAAATTGCCGGCTCAAAGCGTTATCTATCCCTACTCTGGTCCCCCAGCACATTAAAAAAAAAAAAGGGAATTCAAGCGTAGAGACAGAAGATCGTATTTCCATACTAATTTCACAGCTCGGCTGTTTGCTGAGTGTTATAAATTAAAAGGGTAGGGAAACTTGAGGAAGTGAACTTTCCGAGGTACTAATGTTATCCTGAAGGATTATCCAGCTACGGGTAGAATTTACGTCAGCTTAATATTCCACTTGAAACAATGACTACCTTTCTCCTTTTTCTTAAGGCGGCGGAGGGACGAGTCCTGTCTAACTTTGAGCAGCTGTTTCCCCTCCTCACAGTGACCTACTCTTTCCAATCATCCCTACAACGTTCCTTCTCAAAGACAGCGGGGATGGTTTCAGAAAGCTGGTATTCCAAACTCAGACAACACAACCCAGGATCGGCGGGTGGCAGCAGGTGCTGGGCGGCACTGCGACCGGACCGACGCAGGGAAGGCGAGTGTCACCTCCCGGCGATCAAGAGAGCCGGCGGTGGGATGTGCTGTGATGTCCCCGGTGCTCGCACCCGCGGCGCCCGGCCCGCATCTGCCCCGCCCCCCCTCCGGCCGCGCTCCGGTCCACCTGAAGCATCTTCCGTACCCGGGAGGTGACCAGCGGACTCTCAGCTGCAGAACCGCAAGACGCACCGAGACTTCCCAGAGGCGCCAATTCTAAGTTCTCCGGCGCCGGCGCCTCTCCACCGCGCGCCCCTTGGCTCGCTCCCTCCGTCCATCCACAGCCCCCTCTCCTATCGCAGGACCCTCCGGCTGCCTGCGAGCGGGAAAACTCCGTCAGGTGCCTCCCGCCCCCCGGCTCCCTTCGGACGTCCGCTCCTACAGGGGAGCCTCCCTCAGCCAACCGCCGCAGCCACGCGCCCCTCTCCACTCACCGGCACGAGCCCAAGCAGCCATCTTAGGGCTCATAGCGCGCCCCGGGCCCCCTAGTTCGGCCGCATCTGGGAGCCAGGGTCCCGGGCTACGTAAGCAGAGGCGAGGCCACGCCCCTAGTCACGCCCACGCGAGAGACCACGCCCCTTGGCCGTCCACTGTGAGCCAAGCTGGGATGAAGGACCGAGCGCGGACCATCCCGCGTCCCACCGGCACATGGCTCTGTGTGGACGACAAAAACTTCCTTTCAGGGCGGGCTTTCCTCTTGCCGCAGCCTTCGAGGCCCGGAAGAATAAGCCCATTATTAACCACAGGCTTGAGAGATGCTAAATATTCCACCGGTGTGTGCTCACACAGAGCTCCCAGATTTTCTGCTACTCACACATCTTCGAATCATCCATCAGGCCGCGAACATGTTAAAAAAATCTGTTCAAAGTCTCAGCTGTAGAAGCTTCCCTCACAGGCACAGATGCAGCGGGGAATGATTTAACACGAAAATACTACTCAGTTTGGCATAAGGTAACTCAAAATGATCAGTGTAAGACCGTGAAGTTTATGTGAAAGAAATGGAGAAAATAGAGGAGAGGAATCCGCATTAGAAAGTCGGGCCTACAGGTTAAAACAAACAAACAAACCAAACTTGTCAATCGTCTAGAGCTATAACTGGTAAAGAACGCAGGCTGCTCGTCTAGAGAACCCAGGTTCGATTCCCAGCACCCACAAGGCCGCTTCCAATGCTTTTAATTCGAGTTCTAAGGGACTCCCTTTCTGCTTTCCCTTGGGAACAGGCACACATACATTCAAGCAAACATCCTTACACTTAAAATAATAGTAAAGCTCTTTAAAACAAAATAAAAACCAAAAAAAAAAAAAAAAACATTTGCTGAGCTCCTAAAGCCATCTCTGTTTCAGCTAACTCGTGGAACACTAAAAACGAAGATGCTCTTTCCAAAGCAGCCAGATAAACGTATGAAGTTAATATCAGTGGAATGCTAAATCTGGCACTACTAAGGGCAAACTAAAATTGTTCGTTTTTTTTTTTTTTTAAACCAACAAGTATACTCTAGGGAGTTTCACTAGTGTGGGTAAGGGGGAAAATAAACACACAAATATTTGAATGGATAAAATGTCTAACCAAAGGGAAATGGCAAATTAACATCTAGCGTAGATGTTAATTTAATAACCCCTTGGGAGTTCTTAGGTTGGTAAAAAAATAACAAATAGAAATGCAAATGATTCCTATTTGAAAAAAATACTGTATACATGAAAATTACAAACACAGGAAATATAGTTACATAAATAAAAATGAAAGACTTCAAAGAATGAGTCTGCAAAGCACACAGTAATTCAGTTTTTCCCCTCCAGAGCATTTTATCCTCACACACAAAGGTAATGTTTATTTTTGGGGGGTGGGCACCCCAGTGCCCCAGTATGCGTGTGGTCAGAGGACAATTTGTAAGAGTTTGTCAGGCATTTTCCCTGCGCCCTTACACTCTCCTCCCACTATGTGGGTACCACGGATGAAATCCAGGTCGCCATGCTTGGTGGGGCAAATGTCTTCATCGAGCGTGTCAACCATCGAGAACCATTTTGGGGGAACTAGGGCTCTGAGGGAGAGCCCTGGGTTTGATCTCCAGTACTGCAGAACACAACAAAAACTGTCTCAAAGGCAAAATGAAATAGAACGAAGGCTAGCAGCAAGCAATACAGAATTCCAGTCAGAAAACAAGGTCAAACGGACTCACAGGAGAGTTCAGAAACAGGAGTTTCCTGAGATCATAATGCCTTCCAAAACAATTTAAAAGTCGCACATAGCCTGTTGCCAACCAAAGCCCTGTGAATAAATGACGAAGGAAGTGAAATAGGAAGAGAACAAAGCAACCCCAAGCTCCGTTAAGCAGAGATGAGGGTTTGGGGTAGGATGCTCTTAACCGAATAACTCAGTACAAGTTTGTTTGGTGCCAAGTGGGAAGGGAGGACAGAGAAAAGCGTTAATAGTGTTAATTACAGAGAATGTTTGTAACACTTTTGTGTTTATTGTTACAAATTCCCTCCCTACCTTCTGTTCCTGCTCTTCCTACCAATCACAGCAGGCTCATGCTTGCTTCCTGAGCTCAGGACCTCTCTAGTGTTTGCACGTTGTCAGGATCATCTTTTAATTTCTCTTTTGTTTTTAACCACTCTCATCAGAGCTAAGCTTTTCGTTATAGTATTTGTAAAGATGCCTCCTTCCCATCCTCATCAACTGATTCCCACACTTACCTATTGGCCTTTAGACTAAGAGGTCGGTCCCTTTATCATCATCTCTTAGGCTTTAGGTGCTTCCCGCCGTAGAATCCAAGCAGATGTTTATATCCTAAGCAGATGTTTATATCCTAAGTAGAAACTCCTCGGGTTTCAACACTTCCAAATCATTACAATCAAGCTCATGCAGGGCGGGCCTAAACTCTCACCTCCTGAAAACCACTTTCCTAGGGAAAATAGGGTCCCGGGTTCCCATCCCCCATCCCAGCAGCGCATTATTATGCAGTCCTTGCTTTTGTTCAGCGTTCTGAGCCCGGTTCTCTCCATTTGCATTGCAACCTCTTTGGGGGCAAATACTTTGCCCTGTTTGTTTACCCCTCCACATCCCATAATGTAGCGCCAGCCCCCAAATACCCTCAAAATTCCTATCCAGAGCAAAAATGAGAGCTGCCACGCATAAGATGGGGTGTTGAGAGTGATGTGGAGGGAGGATCCTTTGCTCCTAACAGCTCACCTTAGGAGAAATAACGACAATTTACCCTTTCCCCAAAGTAAGCAGTTTCTTAAGATATCATTTTAAGCATTCTGACTCCTAATGAGTATGTAACTCGTCATTCCTGAAGTACAATACAAACTGATTTTGTCTCTAGCATCCTACATCCGAGTATGAACAAATACAGGGCAAACACAGCACACATCAGAAACTTTAGAGCTTGCCTTTTATGCTTTGTGTTGGTTTCTTAAATTTTAGGATGTAAGTCCCAGCTTTTCAGAATATTCTCCTCCACTAATACTAAGATTTACAGACCTCTGCACCAGATCTTGTGCCAGGAATTAAAATAGCCGTAGCCTTCATCTGGATAAAAGGATTGGATAGAGGGAAGTAGATTAAGAAACACTACAGTGGGGGGCTGGGCACGTATCTCTGTGGTTGAGGGCTCACCCAGAGTTCAATCCCCCAGCCCTACCACAGAACAAAATACCCCAAGGAGCTTAGCTGAAAAGTTTGATTGAAGTTTAGCTTCACACTACGGTTGAGTTTAAACGACTGGGACCCAAAGGTCCTTAAATCTCTGACAAATATTTAAGGAAAAAAAAATGGCTTTAGAATTTTCTTTTTTTAAGTCTAAGGAATACCAAGTGTTGGCTGCTGGTAGAGGTGATGCAAGCCAAATAAAGTGGACTTGTTTCAAAAGGACATTTTTCTTTTTTCTTTTCGGTGCCGCGGGATGAAGGCATCTAGGGTCAAGCTCTTTGGTGGGCGACCCCCTAAGCCGCTGAAGAACTTTTCTGGTGTGTGTGTGTTGTGGTCTGTGAGGGAAGTTTGCATTTTTTGGAAGCAAATTTTCAATATATGCATAGCAGAAACTGAAACCGAACCCTGGTTTAGGTATGAACGGATGCAAAATCGTGAAGCTAGCCTGTTCAGCTCCGCCTAACATCCACCCACCTCTGGCATCCTATCTCCACCCCTCCAGTCTTTCAGGGCCGTTTAACCTCTTGCCTCCAGGCTTGTACCACGTGGTCAAGATTTTTCTCAAGTCTTTCTCTTCCAGATTTCCCCGTTTTCTTGGGGGGCAGGTGCCCTAACCTTCTATGTTTGAAGGCTTTCTATTCTCATGCAATAAATTCATCCACTTTGTAAAGTGTGCATTCCTTAATTTTTATTTTACTTTTTGGCATTCTCTTTAAAAATGCTCTGGGTATGGGGCTTGGGAGAGAGCTCGGTGGTTCAGAGTACTCCCTGCTCTTACAGAGGACCCAGGTTCGATTCCCAGTACACACAAGTTGGCTCAAAACCATGTGTAACTCCAGTTTCAGAGGATCCAATGTCCTCTTCTGGCCTTTACTAGCACCAGGCACACATGTGGTACACATACATATCACGACAGCAAAACATACATATAAAAGAAAATAAATAAATCTTCTTTTAAAAAGCTCTGAGTAGAGCCAGAAGACACCTGAAAAATGGCATTTTTTTTTCTTTTCTCTTTCTTTTTTTTGTTTGTTTTGTTTGAGACAGGCTTTCCCTGTGTATCCTTGACTGTCCTGGAACTCACTCTGTAGACTAGGCTGTCCTCGAACTCAGAAATCCACCTGCCTCTGGAGAATGGCATTTCTAAAATGAAATTTTAAATTTTGTTTTATGTCTCTACTAAAATACATAAATAAAATAAATTTTGGGGATAAATACTACAAAGGTTAAATTAATTATAGAACTATGATAGCCACTGACAGCAAAGATTCAGCATCTCTTTCTTATACAAGGACAAGAGTTCAAGAAAAAGGAGAGACAGGAAGTGGTCTTAGGGTTTAAAATGTTAACTTTTAAAGATTCAGTAAAATGGAATCTGTATGAGAGGTTTGATTCTTGGCTATTAAAGGTTTACGTTTACACGTACATGTTTGTATATGTACATGATTTAAATTCACTTTTAAAAAATGAAAAGGAGGGGCCAGAGAGTTGGCTTGGTGGTTAAGAGCATTTGGTCTAGCTTGTCCAGAAGACTTGGGTTCAAATCCCAGCACCTGCATGGTGACTCACAACTATCTGTAACTCCAGTTCCAGGGTATCTGATGCCCTCTTTTACCTTCTGAGGACAGTGCACAGACATGTATGCAAGCAAGTAAAACACATAAAATAATTTAAAATGAATAGGATAATAAGGGAAATATAGGTTTCTTTTTAATTATTATATTTTGAGACCAAAATTTTATTGTGTAGCCTGATAAAGTTAATACATAATTGTGAGACAATCCTTCGGAAACCAATTGAGTAGTAAAGAATGACTTAAAAATCTTTTTTTTTTTTTTTTGCTTATACCCATAACATTTTATTAAATTAAGACAAAGTCTGGTCTTAATATTATCATTAGTCTGTCATCCTACCTTAGCTTCCTGAGTGCTAAGATTACACAAGATTGGGCTTGTTTCAGGAGATATAGTTATAAGCCCAGAAACTGAAACTATAGATGTGCTGATCTCTTCATGGTTTCTGTCGAATTAAATCTGCCAAATTTGCAAAGACGTTTGAAATTGCTATCTTGGCAGTATTGTTAATGGTTATTAAAAACAAAAAAAAAGCTTTAAAGTCAGCAGCAATCAATAATAAAGGTAATAAGAGAGGGCTGCTACGTCATATAAAGGAAACCACAAACTGGATGACGTGTTCAGCTGGAGTACAGGCATGAAAAAGAGGTCTAACGGTTTTTCCAGGCATAAAGGCTGGGCCCTCTCAGGATGGATCAGTAGTCCATCACTAATTCAACAGTTGCAAAGCAGTGCTTGGGACTGGGATGTGACTCAGATTATATTGCACTTACCTGCTAATCGCCAGGTCCTGCGGAGGTACTGTGTTCAACCCCCAGTTTAAAACTGGATATAGCAGCGCGCACCCATAATCCTAGCACTTAAGAAGTGAAGGCTGAAAATCAGAAATCCACCCTTGTCTACTACATATTGATTTCAGGGCTAGCCTGGGGTTTGTGAGGCTTTATCTCAAAACAAAACAAAACAAAACTATTGCCCACAGGGAGAGAAGGTTTGTAAAGTGGATATTAACTGTTTAGTGTTAAGTTCATGTTATCTTTGGTCCTGAAACTAGTGTTCATACCATAAGCAGGACCGGATATCCGGCTCAGTAGTGGCTAGAGCCTTTGCACAGTCTGCTCTTCCACAAAACAATCAAGGATAACCCAAGCAAAGTGGGGGAAATGTTTGAAATTGGGATCTCTTTCACAAGTGTACCATTTTCTCCATTTTGTGTTTTTGAGACAGGCTCTCCGTGTGTCGCTCAGGCTGTCCTTGAACTGGCATTCTCCTGCACCAGCCTTCTGAAGGCTGTGATTACAAGTGTGCACCATCATATCTGCTTTTACTTTTTTATCTGCCAACCTCTTTTTGGAGGGGAGATGTACAGACACAGATGACCTACTTAGGTTGAAAGATGACAGCAGTTTGTACACCAGCATCCTCTGAGTAACACTATACCACTGCTTTAGCAATTATCTTAGTCTAGTTGTGTCATAAAGGTTTAAATAAGCGAGGGCTAGCGAGAGCTCTCCATTAAAGGAAGAGTCTCCTCTTCCTCTTCTTCCTCTTCTTCTTCCTCTCCCTCCTCCTCCCCCTCCCTTCCTTCTTTTCTTTCCTTCCTTCCTTCCTTTCTTCTTTCTTTTCTTTTCTTTCCTTTTCTTTTCTTTGAGGCAGGGTTTCTCTGTGTAACCCTGGCTGTCCTGGACCAGGCTATCCTGTAAACCAGGTAGACCTTGAACTCAGAGATCCTCCTGCCTCTGACTCCTAGTGCTGCCATTAAAGATGTATGCTACCACCTCTTGACTTTCTTTATCTTCCAAACACATGCAATTTGATTGTAATGTTCCACAAATTATTATTGATATGAAAAATGCCTGTTTCTTTTTGTAGTTATTTGAGGCAGGGTCTTACTATGGTAGCCCTGGCTGGCCTGGCACTCAATATATAGCTTGGAGAACTATCTTGTGCCAGTTTTCCTGACTCGGCTTCATGGGTGCTGGGGTTCTAGACATGTCCCATTTAGCTTGTCTTATGTGAACATAAATTCAACTTAAATTGTTCTCAGGCCTATGCTTAAATCGAATGTGACCAGTTTTCCCCTCTTTCAAAATTGTTCTAATAGCTCAAGGGGAACTTGGCATATTGCTAACTGTGCTCCTCAGTGTTGAAGCTAATCCCAGTCCACTGTAGTTGATTCAGCAACCGTTCATTTAGCTAAGTATGTGGATATGCTACACTCTGAGGGGCAGATCTCTGTGCATTTCCTGACTGGTGTAAGTACCCTGACTTATCAGGGCATCTTTCTGCTTGAGTCTCCTCTTTCAGAAGTACTAGTTCAAGCTGGGAAGATTAGAAATGACTGTTGAAGGAACCATTGAAGGGAGGAGAACGCTGAGAAGCCATTTCAGAAGACTGGGTTTGCAGAATGGCTCCTGTATAGTGTCTTACATATGTCTTTTACACCTCTCCATTACTTCAACCCCCAAAGGGGTGGATAATATTGAGCCAGCAGATTCACAATGTTGATCTGTGGATTTTGTGCAATTTGTTTTTGAGCCAGGACCTGCCCTGGCAGCTCTGGCTGACTTCCAACTCTTGAGCCTCTTGGCACAAGCTCTAAGTGCTGGGATTGTAAGTATATACCACCATACTGGCTTCCCAGAACGTTCTACAACAGGTTTATATGTTGCTAAAATGCTAATGCAACATTGTTTCCTTTCTTTCTTATGACTTAGAACCATAGCAAGAAGACATCCTGGCTAGGGGTGATGGCACAGGCCTTTAGTCCCAGCTCTTGGGAGGCAGAGAGAAGCAGGTGAATCTCTGAGTTCAAGGTCAGCCTGGTCTACAGAGCAAGTTCCAGGACTATACAGCGAAACCCTGTATGGAAATAAATCTCTCCCACCATTCCCCAACACACAGAGAGAGAGAGAGAGAGAGAGAGAGAGAGAGAGAGAGAGAGACTTTGAAGAAACTATCTACAACATTCTCTGTGTTTTAAAACCATACCTCTATGGTAAGGATTCTGTGTTTAGGATAGTGGTACCCTATCAAAAACTTTTGTCTTCTAACTCTGCTCCTCTGTTTCCTTAACAGTTTTGGTGGTGGTGGTGGTGGTGGTGGTGGTGGTGGTGGTGGTGGTGGTAGTGTTTTGTTTTGTTTTTTGACTACCTGATGATAGGCTTCTCACTTTATGTCCTTGAAAATATTTTCTTGAAACAAGGTCATGAACCATGAGCTCCTCTCTTGACAAGCCACAGACTGTTTGCCAGTTGACCCTCTTTCCTTCTCAAAACACTTAGCATTTGTCTTTCAATTTATATTGACACCAGTAGAATTCAGGAGAATTGAGTGATGATGTTACCGTATATGAAGACAGCTCCATAGCACTTTAATAAAAGTATCCAATGATACTATGCTAAATGCAAGGGTTACTGAATCCCGCCCTCACACACACTGGGTAGCCCTGGCTAGCATGGAACTCCATCTATAGATCAGGTGGGCCTCAGACTCAGAATTCTGCTTGCCTCTGCCTCCCCAATGCTGGGATTAAAGGCAGGCTCCACTGCAGATGCCTGGTACTGCTATTGAATCTTGTCTTGTCCCCAGTACAGAATTTATTTAGTTGTTTAGGCTCTTACCAGTTTCTTTTCTTTCTTTTTTCTTTTCTTTTCCACTTAAGACCAGGCCTCATAGTTGCAGTGCTATGACAGAATTTGATCAACTTGTTCATATCTGCATAGCAGAGCAGACTCTTGCTAGGGAGGTTTAACTAAGCAAGGGAGAGGGACACATTTTTCTACCCAGATCACAGCAAGCTCTGCTCTCTGATCTCTCTCTCTCTCTCTCTTTCTCTCTCTCTCTCTCTCTCCCCTCCCCCTCTCTTTCTGTTTAAATTATACAGTTTGTTTTACTTAGTTTATCTGTAATTTAACAGACTATGTTTCCTCATTGGGACGACATTCATGGTTTGCTGACTAGCTGCCCACGTACAGTTTTCTCTGGTTGCCTTTAACTCAATTTCACCCAAACAAGAAAAGTAGCTCCAGAGCACTTTGAGATTTGTCACTGGTCCCACCCCACCCCCACCCCCTTCAAGTCAATTGGCTCCCACAGGAATGAAAATACAACCCCGGGTTCATTTGCACAGTGCTATAACACATAGAAGAAATAAAAAAAAGTATAATTACCAGAATTTACCAGGTGACGGCATCAGTTTAAAATTAAGCTGAGTGGATCATGTTGAAGCCACTATAGTGATAATAGTAAGATTTAGTTACATATGCATTTCATTTTATGAAGTAAGTACCTAACGACAATGTAGTATTTCTACAAAAGATTTCCTTCAGGCTTTCGTTAGCACATCAGAGTTAACAATTGGGAATTGGGAGTTTTGGGTTTCATGTGGAGCCAGTGCTACCAATACAATAATAAATGGGCTTATTGGTAGTCAGCTTAGATTAGCATAACATTGACCCTGGAGTAGATTGGATTATTACTTTGTCTCTTAACCTGAAAATAATAAAGACATGGGATATGTCTTAGAAATTTCAATAATTAGTCCTTGGTTTGGTTTGGTTTTGTTTAATTTAATGTTCTTATACAGCTTTCCGTGAACATTTGGTCTTGTTCCTTTAGCAGAGTTTTGTCCCTAAATCTTTTTATCTAACTATCAAAATATCTTCAGTCATTTCATTGGTAAGTCTGATGGAGAGAAGAGATGTCTGTGCTATCCCAGAGACATAGAAGAGACATTGTTTCAGAGTAAACACAAAGATATAAAAAATTGTGTGTTCGTAATAATGCCTTTAACTACAGAATAGTTTACACAACTCAGGAGTTTTCATATGGATTTCCTATTATATATAATACAGAGAGAGAGAGAGAGAGAGATCTGGAACTAGAAAACAAACCAGATGACTAATCATTATTTTTTACAGTACAAAAAAATGATTTTTGTTTTTTTAACAATGGTTACCACCACCACCAATACCTTCTTTATAGGCTGAGAGTGTGCCCCATTCGTATAATGCTTGCCTAGAGTATTTGTAAGATTCTGGCTCAATCCCCAGCCCTATGAAATAGACAACCACCTACCCGAGTCTGTCTAATTGTGAAAAAGTGTGTGGAAACCAGACTGCCTGTATCAGAAAAAATAATGTACAGGAATTACTAAGTGGAATTTGTGTGGTGGTTTGAATGAGAATGTCCCCTTAGGCTCATAGATTTAAACAGTTTTTACCTGGACTGTTTAGGAAGGATGAAGAGGTGTGTCCCTGGGGATGGGTTCTGAAGTTTCAAAGTCTCTCTCTCTCTCTCTCTCTCTCTCTCTCTCTCCCTCCCTCCCTCCCTCTCTGCCTCCTGCCTGTAGGTCTGATATGAGTTTTCAGCTATTGCTCCTGAGCCATGTCTGCCTGCTGCTATGCTGCCTGCCACAGTGGGCTTACCCTTTGTTTCTGTAAGCAAGTCACCAATTAGATACTTCCTTTTTTAAGTTGCCTTGGCCATGGTGTCTCTTGACAGCAATAGAAAGGTAACTGAACTAGCTTGTGGGGGTAAATTTAAAAAGTTAAAAGTTAAAATAAAAGAGAGTATGAGCTGGGATCTAGCTGGGTTGGAGAGCACTGGCCTGGCAGGCATGAAGCCGTGGCTTTGGTCCCTGGCACCACATCCACTGGGCCTGGTGACATGGCTGCGATGCTAGCACTCAGGTGCTGGGGTTAGAAGGCGAGCTCTCTGTCAGTTGAGCTACATCTCCCTGCTTCCTTATTTCCCTCACACCCTTTCCAAGTCAGTGGGCTCCTAAGGCTTCTTATGGAAAGTAATATGGACTTAACAGAGAAACAGCCTCAGTCAGCTTTTTCTTCTCCCCTGCTTCTCTCCCTACCCCGAACACCCTGGACTGGGTTTTCCCTGGCTAGCCCGAAATCCACAACCCTCCCTGCCTAAGAATCTTCTTCTTCTTTGAGAGTACCATGTGCTACTGTACTTGTCAAAAACTCACAACTAGACATGGAGCCAAGGGTGATGGCCAAGATAGGAGAATTAAGTGGCCAGGCCTATGTAATAAGAACTTGTCCAAATAATACCAAAATAAAACATAGCCTAGGAACCACAAAGCCTATGGCCTTTTCTATATAGAAAGTAAGTTCCCTAGACAAATGATGATAATACTGTGCTGGTTAGTTTTATGTCACTTGAAACGAGCCAGAGTCTTGTCTTTGGGAAGAGAAACTCCCAATCGAGAAAATGCCTCTCTAAGACTGGCCTATAGGCAAGTCCGTCAGGCATTTTCTTGATTAATGATTGATATGAAAGTGGGCTTAGCCCACTGTAGGCCGTGCAATTTCTGGGCAGGTGGTCCTGAGTCATATAAGAAAGCAGGCTGAGCAAGCCATGAGAACTACGCAGGTAAGCAGCCCTCCTCTGGCTACTGCTTTTCCAGCCTCAGAGCCAAGAAACAACATGTTGGCTCACAACCGTCTGTAACCCTAGTTTCCAGGGGATCTGATTCCCTCTTCCAGCCTCCACAACCACTAGGCATGCATGTGACACAGACATGCATGCAGATAAAACACCTATACACATCAAAGTAAGTATATACATAAAAAAATTAAGTGATCAAGAGAGACATACTTTTAGGATTATTTGTTTAAATTTTTATTCATTTCTAGAGTTTACAATAAGCATGTTATCTTTGATTTTTAATAATATTTGCTTATTTTATTCTATGTGCGTTCATGGATTTTATGTGCACCACATGCATGGAGTGCCCAAAAAGGCCAGAAAAAGAGGTTGTGGCATTAAGGATGGTTGTGATCCACCACGTAGGTACTGGGAGCTGAATCACAGTCTTCTGTAAGAACAGCAAGAGCTCTTAGCCCCTGAGCAATCTCTCTGGCCCCAGGCCACTTTTATAATAGAAAATTCAGCCCATCTCTCCAGCCATAGGTAATAATGTGTGAATAATAGTACTTTCTAGCACTTACTACATATACCAACAGCTGTGCTGAACTGCTTCTTGTCACTTTTTTGTGTTTTGTTTTGTTGGTTGTTTTGTTTTTGTTTGTTTTTTGTTTTTTGGGGGGTGGGTTGTTTTGTTTTGAGACAGAGTTTCTCTGTGTAGTCTTGACTGTCCTGGAACTTGCTTGTAGACCAGACTGGCTTCAAACTCAGAGATCCCCCTGCCTCTGCCTTCTGAGTACTGGGATTAAAAGCATGCCACCACTACCCAACTTGATTCTTTTCACTTAATCTTCCTAATAAACTTGTGTTACTACTAAGAGATGAAAGACTGAAAGCACACAGAGAAGTAGTGACTTGCATTGGTCATGGAGCTACTAAGTAGCAACGCCAGGACTTGAATCCAGCACCTTTGACTCTAGTTATCACCATGTACATTTCGACTATGTCCCTTGTCCTACCTAGTCTGTACACACATTCAGGCAAGGGAGGGCTTCTGCTTGTATCTGCTTGGTGACTCCTAGATTGTGTTGACTTTTAGAAATATTAAATAGAGTAAATATCTCTTTTATTTCCTCAGATGAAGGGATGAGATGAGAGCTGTAACCAAGCTGTGCAAATACATGGCCTGGGATGAGCCCAGGGCATTTCTATCCTTGTTCTAACCATCTCTAGGTCTAGTCCTGGAAGCTTCTAGCCTCCATACAATCTAATCCTCCAAGCTGACTGATTCAATCCAGTTTCTCTCAGGTTCTGACTGAATTGCTCTGCTTGGCCTCCTATGAACTTTGGGAATATGTCCTAATTATCTGGCTCCTTCTCATTCTCTGGCTCGTTCTGTTTTCACCTGTGTCTAGTCTGTCTCTGTAAAACTGTGACACAGTTTTACTCTGTCTCTTTGTGTTGCCCTTAAGTAGCCTCTTTCCTTTCTGTTCTTGTGAGAGCTGAGTCTATACTATCTCCGACTCATCCTGTCAAATCTTTCTCCAACTCATCACTTTGTCTGCCCCTCAATTAGAGGCCTCTTTCAAACATGGCTGCTTCCTTCTACAAGCTACTAACCTCACCTACATTATTAGGGATTAAAGATGTATACTAAAGGTATGTCTGTATTTCATCCAGATCACACAGACCTAGAAAGTCTTTGGATGTGACCCCTTGCCATAGCAGCCATGTTGCCGGATTAACATTCCTCTACAAAAAAGACCTTCATCTGATATGACAAACATTTTTGCTTTTTTAAGAATTCTTATAGAAAAAATGACAAATAAACTGGAGAAAATTATATTTAAATGTATATATAAAGGTTTTTACAGGCAACAAACTTCGCTATATTAATATAGCTTTTGACAGGCGAGTGGTGGTACTCACCTTTAACCCCAGCACTCAGAGGGCAGAGGCAGACAGAGCTCTGAGTTTGAGGCCAAACTGTTCTACAGAGTTTGTTCCAGGGTAGCCAGGGCTACACAGAGAACCCTGTTTCAAAATATATAAACAAACAAACAAACAAAGCATAAATAAAATAAGTAAAATACAAAATAAAGGACTTCTTCCTTTAGTGTAGCCAGTAGGTAGGTATGTATTCATTCTCTCTCTCTCTCTCTCTCTCTCTCCTCTCTAGGTGGTATTGGGGACTGATCTAAGGCTTAGCACATACAAGGAAAGCATACTACCACTCATCTACACCCCTATTTAAGAACATCATTTTGAAGTAGAATTTTTTAAAAATATTTTTTAAGACTTATTTATTTATTTTATGTATATAAATACTCTATCTCCATGTACACCTGCATGTCAGAACAGGTACCAGATCCCAGTATAGATGGTTGTGAACCACCATGTGGTTGCTGGGAATTGAACTCAGAACCTATGAAAGAGCAGCCAGTGCTCTGGACCTCTGATCCATCTCTCCAACCTGGAAGTAGAATTTTTTTTTTAAAGTATCATTTCCTTCTGTAATCCTCTAGTGAACAATTTTCAGGTTTCTAAGAGATTTATCCGGCCATGTCTGGCTGATATGGACAATTTGAACCCTTCCCGCCCGTCTTCTTCCTCTAGCTCATCTTACCTGGAACAACAGGAATGTACAGTTTCCTGAAACAGTCCTGTTTTAGGATCACTGTGGAGAACTTTTCCTGATGATAAGTGGAAATCAATCTTTGGGCAGCTTCTTATCAGTCCTGCGAGTGAATAAAACAATTGTGTCAGCACATCCGGAGCAGGCTTAGCCTATTTCTGTTGTGTGTGGTAGCTGGCGAGCTCTTGATATGGTCTTAGTAAGCAGTTATTTATGGTCTTCATACAATGTTCCAAGGCGTTTTTCATACAGTAGATGATTTTTGTCTTACTGTCTTGTCTGAGAGAGGCTGGGACAATTTATACACAAGTACACGGGTGTACACACACTCCATTTGTAGAGTAACTGTTATTTCTTAATCCCTGTGGGTTAAGACATTCTAATTTTACAAATGAGGAAACTCATTTGAGAGACTCAATAGCTCTTCAAAATCCCCAGCTATCCAGGCATTAGACAGAAATTATAGTTTCCAAGTGTTGGTTTTCAGACCTGGGACAAGTGGCTAGGTGCATATTTAACATACCAGAGTGGACCTGGGCTCCAGGTTCTCCCAGCATCCCTCAGTCCCTACCTGTTATGGGGCTGGCATATCCAGGGGCTGGGCTTCCCCTCCTCCAGAAGCAGTTCCTTATACATTTTGGTCTCCCCTTCTCTCTCCCTTTGTATTCTCTCCCCCCTGTCTCCTCATCATGGCGACCTCCCTGGCCTTCCTTCGTTCCTTGGGATCAGTGAACTCTCCTGAGAGCAGCTTCCCAAATAACCCGCCTTTGTATATGTACTTTAGTCTGGCTTGAATTGGCTCATTTCACCATCGGAGAATAACTTATCGCCAAGGAATCTGACTATATTTTCTTATTTTATCTTTTGCATGTACCTCAGGCTGACCCTTAAAATAGCTATGTAGCCAAGAATACCCTTGAATTGTTTTTTGAGACAAGCTCTCAGGTAGCACAGGTTGGCCTTGAACTTGCAATATTGTTAGACACGACCAACTCCTGATCCTTCTGTCTCCACCTACTGGGTGCTAGGATTATAATAGGGTGTGGCACCATGCCTAGTTTGTGTAGTGTTGGTTATTGAACCCAGGGCTGTGTGCATGGCAGGTAAGCACTATAAAAACTGAGCCACACCCAATCTCACCCTGAAATTTTGGTCCTCCATCCTCCACCTTCCAAGCCTTGTTTATGCAGGTCAAACCCAGGTCTTAGCATAAGTTTGAGAAGTCAGCTTGGGAACTTTGAGATATTCCACCAGGGTCCCCTCCCCCCTCCGAGCACATGGGCACCCCTCCCCTCCTGGAAGAAACAGGTTAGAGAGCATGTAGGCTGGAAGGGAGGGGCTGATTAAGCCCCTGCTACCTCATTCCCTAAATACTAATTAGTTTAAAAGTCACACTGTTCTGTCAATCACATTGTACCTAATGGCGGCTGTTCTAAAATCCGTATATAAGGTCCCTGAATGGGATCTGCAAGGTCGTTCTCCCATCTTGGTATGCAGAGTAACCTCAGCATGTTGAATTAATAAATTCCTCTTACATTTTGCATCAATCCCTGACTCCATGTGTCCATTCAGAGAGTCTGCTGTAAGTTAAGGCTCCCTAGAGTCTTACATACGGTGTGTTGGCTGGGACACGACCCTCTGTGGGGACGCACCGGAGATTGGCAGATTAGAGGAATGGCTCAGGCAGGTAACCGTCGTCGTCTCAATGTTTGTCTTAGTCTTAAGTCTGTAAGTCTGTTTAAAAGTCTTGCTTGCAAGCTTCAGGGGGCTCAGAGAGCCCACAGTGTTTGGGGCAGTCAAGTGTGGCGGGCAGACATGCCTTATCATTGTGACTGTCCAGACCCCCCTGGAAGGAGTCCAGAAGGCTCCTCCTTTTGGATCTGGCTTCTGCTGATGCGGCAAGGCCACCTGGTTCTGGTTTATCTCAGCACAGCTAGGGCTGGCTGAGAAAGTCTGTTTTCTGCGTCTGTCCGTGGAAGGGACAAACTGTGTGTTGGTTGTTTATACCTGCCACCCGTGGTAGGGGCGAGCTGTCTCTGTGTTAATTGTTTTCTGTTCTAATTGTTTTGTATTCTGTGTTCTAAGACTTAAACTGACTGACAGTTTGTTTGTTTGTTTTGACATCGACAGACTGAATTTACCCAGGTAAACATCGGAAAGTTAGGGAAAGAAAAGAGAACTAGGAGAGAGAAAACCTAGTAGAGGGTCCCCTCTCCCCTCATAGATAAAGACCTTTTTTTCCCCCCAAGACCTGCCTCACAGGTTCTGGCCATAAGGGAAAACAAAGCCCTGGAGGAGAGATCCAGACCTGAGAAGAAGTCGATCCTCCAAGACCCTTCAACAGTGGACTTGTTACTCCAAGACTCTCCTCCTCCATATCCCCTTACCCTGGCCCTACTAGCACTAGCACTGGTCCAGGGATCCACAGCCCCATATGGGACTGGGGCCGTTATACCCCCATTTACCAGAGGGAGGAGATCCCATCTCCCTTTCCAAGGGCCATTTAATCTCTTTAAAACTGTCTTATTTACTCATCAGCCCACCTAGGATGAAGTTAGAAAGAATGCCCCCTCAGACACCATTGATTGACCAGGCTGTCATCAACAGCGGGCTTTCCCTGACTATGGCAGAAGGTAAGGGTCACCTTAAAGTCCATCACCAGACTCTGTTGGCAGGTCTCAAGGGGGCCGCTTGACGACCCACAAATCTGACCAAGGTACGTGAGGATAAGCAGGGATGAGTCGCCCTCAGCCTTCCTGGAGCGGCTCATAGAGGCATTCTGCCAATGTATACCCTATGACCTCTGCAGCAAGGAGGACAAAGCTACTGTGACAGTGGCTTTTATAGACCAGGCTAATAGAGATAACAGGAAAAAGCTTCAGAGGCTAGAAAGACAGGGTAGGCCGTTAAGAGAGTTAGTGCAAGTTGCTGAGAAAGTCTACCATAACAGGGAGACAGAGGAGGAGCAGAGAAAGAGAGAAAGGAAGGCATTCTTGTCAACGAGGTAAGCTCAGGCAGGAATCTAATCCTAGGCTAGAACAGGGAAGTAAGTTCAGGTAAGATTCTTAATTTTAGGGTGGAACAGAAGAAGTAGGCTTCAGGCAAGAATCTGATTTTGGGCTTGGACAAGGAAGTAGGCTCAGATATTTCGGTCATCCTGACAAGCCCTCAGAAGCAGCGGTCACAGGAATGATCATGGACTTTTGCTCATTGCCTTGCTCATTCCTTGGCTGTTTGTGTTTATTGCATTGCTTGTTCCTCAACCTAGAACCGACCTTACTGCTTGCCTGTAGTTAAAATGGTGTGAAAGCAGACTGGGAAAAAATATACCTGCCTTCAGCCTCAGAACTGACTGAGGCCACTGGGCCTGAGAGTGTCCTAACGGAAGCAGGGAGCAGGAAATCCCTGGCCTTGAGAAAAGCACCCCAAGTGGCAAAAGGTGTTAACCCTGAGTGAAGACAGTGATTAGGGGAGATGGAGTTCGGACCCCCTCCCCAAACCCAGGGTAACTCTGAGAATGGAGGGGAAACCCACTCAATTCTTGGTGGACACAGGGGCTCAACACTCGGTCCTCCAAGTCGATGGCCCCGTTTTCAAGAAAAGATCTTGGGTCCAAGAAGCTATTGGCACCAAAATGTATTCATGGACTACCCGGAAAACAGTGGACCTAGGGATGGGCCGGGTATCCCATTCATTTAAGGTTACCCCAGACTGTCCCTACCCTCTGTTGGGGCGAGACATACTCTCCAAAATAGGGGCCCAGATACATTTTCTGCCCGACGGGCCGCAACTAGCTGGCCCAAAAGGAGAGACCTTTCTGACTGACCCCCGCCATAAGCTGAGGCTACCTGGTTTACAGATAGGAGCAATTTTCTCCATGAAGAGACAAGCAGGTGCTGCTGTGGTGGACAGCACAAATGTCATCTGGGCAGAACTTCTACCCCCTGACACGTTGACATAGAAAGTGGAGTTAACTGCCACCACCAAGGCCTTAGAACTTGGAGCCTACAAGAAGATCAACATTTACACTGATAGCAGGTATGCCTTTGCCACATCCCACGACCACAGAGCTATAGGCCAAGAGAGAGGACTGCTCATACCAAAGGAAACAAACAAGAAATCCAGGATCACTTGGATGCCCCAATGAAGCCAGTAACCGTGAGTATTATTCATGCCCAGGACATTAGAAAGGAAGTAAGTCAGTGGCCTAGGGCAATAACCAGGCAGATCTAGTAGCTCGAGATGTGGCTATGTAGGAGCCTATCCTGGTTATGGGCCTTCAAGAAACACCTGCTGAGAAATGGGACTGGACTAAGGGATGGCCTCGCCTAGAATACACTGAAGAAAAAAGGACTCAGATTGCTAGCCACCCTACCAACTATCACCTAAGGAAGGGAAATGGCACACAAGAAAGAAAACTATGCTCCTCAGAAAACAAGCAAAAGACTTACTAGGCCAAATGCACAGATGGACTTGTTTATGGGATAAAAAGCTTGTCCAAGCAGTTAAGGGACCTACAGTATATATAATAGGACTCAGGTTTTGGGCCAGAAAGATAGTAGGACATTGTAAGGTATGCCAGCAAGTGAGTGCTTATGCAGCCAAGAATAAACAGGACAAAAGACCTAGGAGAGAGCAGCCTAGAGTACATTGAGAGGTCAATTTTACAGAAGTTAAGCCAGGAAAATATGGTTACAAATACCTTCTAGTGTTTGTGGATGCTTTCTCTGGATGGGTTGAGGCATTCCCCACCAAGCAGGAAACAGCTGCCATGGTATCCAAGAAGATATTGGAGGAAATTTCCCTGAGGTTTGGAGTGCCCAAGGCAAGTGGATTGGACAATGGTCCTGCTTTTGTCTCTCAGGTAAGACAGGGATTGGCAAAAGTATTGGGGACAGATTAGAAACTTCATTGTGAGTACTGTCCCCAAAGCTCAGGGCAGGTAGAGAGACCTTAACTAAATTGACCTTGGAGGCTGGCTCGGACTGGGTGGTGCCCCTCCCCTTGGCCCTGTTCTGAGCTTGGCACACCCCCTACCATAATTAACCTGACCCCTTTTGAGATCCTGTGTGGTCCCCCAACTCCCTTGGTGTACACTGGGACCTCCCAGGAGGTATCCCACAGCATGAGATTTGGGCCAAACTGTCTGCCTTAAATGCTCCAGGGAATCCCAGAGACCCCTTACCGCTTCCAGACTGGTGACAGGATCTATGTAAAGAGGCATCAGACACAGTTGCTGGAATCCAGATGAAAGAGACCCTTCCTGGTGCTGCTAGCTACTTCCACAGACCTCAAGGTAGACGATATTGAGGCCTGTGTGCATGCTTCCCGTGTGAAACCTGCAGATGCCCCGCTCCCCAGAGACCCCCATAGACGGCACAGAAGATCCACAATCTGCTCAAGCTCAAGATCACTCGACCTTAATCATGACTATTTGTGGTACCTTTGGACAGCACTTACTGTCTCCCTTCTGTTGTGGTAGGGGGTAGCTGGGACAGGCACCAAGACATTCGCTTTGGTCTTACAAAGGGAAAATTATGACAGTCTGAGGGTAGCCATTGATTTAGATATAGAGAGAAGAGAAATTTCCATCAGTCACCTTAAAGAATCACTGACTTTGTTATCAGAAGTAGGACTACAGAATAGACTTAACTTTTCCTCCATCAAGGAGGGCTATGTGCTGCCTTAGCTGAAGAGTGTTGCTCTTATATGGACCATTCTGGGGTTGTTAAAGATTCAATGACCAAGGGGAGAGTAGGGTTAGCCAAGCAGAAGAGAGTTCTAGAACAGAGTCAGGGCTGGTTCAAGTCTTGGTTTAACCTCTTGGTTAACAGCCCTCATATCTACATTGTTAAGACCTTAATTGCTCTCCTGCTATTGTTGACTTTTGGCCCCTATATTTTGAACCGCTTGGTTGCTTTTGTTAAGGAACGCATAGGTGCAGTACAGCTAATGATCTTAAAGCAGAAATACAAAGAGCTAGATACAGAAGACCAAGAGTATGAGCTGCATGGTTATCAACAATAGCTTCAGGATTGAAGCATGCACAAGAAAAAGGGGGGAAGGAGGAGTCAGCTCGGGAACTTTGAGATATTCCACCAGGGTCCCCTCCCCCCTCCGAGCACATGGGCACCCCTCCCCTCCGGGAAGAAACAGGTTAGAGAGCATGTAGGCTGGAAGGAGGGGCTGATTAAGCTCCTACTACCTCATTCCCTAAAGACCAATCAGTTTAAAAGTCACACTGTTCTGTCAATCACATTGTGCCTAATGGCGGCTGCTCTAAAATCAGTATATAAGGCCCCTGAATGGGATCTGCGAGGTCGCTCTCCAGTCTTGGTATGCAGAGTGATCTCAGCATGCTGAATTAATTCCTCTTACATTTTGCATCAATCCCCGACTCCATGTGTTCACTCGGAGGGTCTGTGGTAAGTTAAGGCTCCCTAGAGACTTACAAGTTAAATAAGTACTTCACCAACTCTTTTTGAGGACATCTACTGAATGTCACGTCTGGTGGCATGGTGTGTCTGTGGTTTGTGTCAGGTAAGACATCTGAGAAGCTACAGAGCTACTTTGGGAGTTCTCTTTCCTCTCTGAAGACCTTGAAGTCTGTGGTGCCTGCTGCTCTTTTAGAGACAGAGTCTTGCTGCATACCCAGGATAATCTTGGAACTCCTAAATGCTGTGCTTACAAGCGAGGGCCACTTACTCATCCTTTGATTTAACATAGATACTTCCATGACTTATGTGGATAATAAATTTCTCTAAAAGCTGGCTGGCACTGCCAGATACCTTAAAATACTTTCTCTGTAAGAATTCCAGGTTGTTTTTTGGGTGATCTAAAACAATTTTCATCCATGTGTGGCTGCCTCTTGCGTGCAGGTTACTTTGGGGATCAGAGAAAGTGGATTGGATCTCCTGGAGCAGGAATTGTAAGCCGCCCAACATGGGTGCAGGGAAATGCAGTAAATTCAGTTGCTGAACCCTCTCTCCAGCCCCTCCAATTTGCTTTTTCAAACCCAGTATAACATGGAATTTTTCCCTCCTGCATGCCAATTCCAACTGAATCTAAGTCAGGAAGTTGTAGCCATGGCCAGTCTTGTTAGTACACAAATACCAAATACCTTCTTCATATAGATGGGACTCTTACTAGATATTTTTAAGTGAGTTATTTTTGACTGACTCAGGAAAGCCAGGGATTACTGTATGCCAGACACAAAGGCCCTTTTAAAAAACAAACAAACAAACAAAAAACAAAAAACAAACTTAAATTCCAAACCTTAAAAAAAAAAAAAAAAAGACCAAAGTGCATACTGAGGCCTAAATCTTCCATCCTGACAGCCTCAGAAACAGATTCTGTTTCTTTCCAGGCTTACCTGTCCTCATAACAGCCTTTCTGAATCCTCAGACTTCTCACAAGGGCAGGCTCTCTTCATCCAAAGCTTTCCATTTTCGTCTGTGGGAGGCCCTATGAAGCCACTGTCACCAGAAGGGTGAGTATTGTGAGCTCACACAGAGCTATGGGGGAGGGGAGGACTGGCCTGGGGAAGGGATGTTCCCATCTCCAGGATCTCCTCACTCAGCTTCAAATGCATCTGCATCACAGAAGGGTTTCCACTCCCTCTCCTCTGTCACTGATCCCCGTTTGTCCGTTTGTCCCCCAGTGCCTGGAGTTTTGGGGTTTCGGGCATCTTTTGTTTTCAGCCTTCGTTCTACCTTGACTACTGACAATTATCATTTATTTGGTTCCTTTTAGCTTGGTAGTGAATGCTGGGGCTTTGCTACCCTTCAGTGATGCCATTCAATTCTCTCTGAAAACAGGGACTTAGCCACCAGTCTTTTGATTGGCCTCCAGCTGACAGATGCCCCCTCGGTGAAGGGTTTGGAGGTGCTTCTGAATCAGATTTCTTCTGGAGTTTTTCTTTGATGTCAGGAAACAGTTTAAAAACAAACAAACAAAATGTCTCTAGTAGTTCTAAATCTCTCCTCATCTCTTAAACACCTTTGATCTTTCTGTGTTAGCACAAACCAAAAATATTTTTAGAAGCTCACAGACCCTCCAATACCCATTGCTATCTGTAACTTATGGAGGACACCAGATCTGTCATCCTGGAACTCAGTTCATTCTGGTCTAGTATACATGAGAATTCTTTTCTCATGCCTGCCAAGTCCAACTGAACCTAAGGTGAGAGGGTGTAACCATTGCTTCTCTTGTTCCGTGCACAAATACCTAACACCTTCTTCATGGCATTAGTAGTGAGTGTGATTTCCCAAGAGGAAATAAACTGATTTCCTGTCAGTTTCCCATAGTTTTCTCAAGTGCTGCCTTCTATATTGGAAGTTTCAGGAACCCTATGTTGCGGTATTGGGAAGATGCAACCGCCCTCCAATGTGCTGTCACCACTAACACCTTGAGAATCTTTCCAGAGGTACCTCAGCTACAATAATTCTATTACACAGGAGAGAACAGTGACCTCTACTGGACCTTCCTGGTAGTTTCCTGAAAATTCTGGGATCAGAAGCTGTCACCACTGTTGGAGGGACAGACTACTGTAATTAGACAATAGCATGCAAAGCCCCAGGTTTCATCCCCAGACAAACCAATGTAAGGAAATGTAGAGATAATCTCCTGCGTTTGTATAAAAGCACTCACCTGTCAATAAAAAAAACCTCTGGCCTGTGAGCCAAGGCCGGATTAGAGGGTGAGACATCTGGGGGGGGGGGAGGGGAGGAATTCTGGGATTTGGCCCAGACTCAGAAGAAGATGGTTGCATGAAAATGAAGACCAAGTAACCAGGCACGTGGTATGACTTAGAATGGAATAAACAGGTAATTAAGTTATGAACAAGTTGGGGAGCAGAGTCCTTATTTCTGGGAACACAGTGAACAGATGGAAAACCAGAGGGTTGCAGATGGATTTAACTAGGGGGTGGGGGTGGGGAATCAATGGAGGGAGGAAGAAGAGAATAAATAAGTAGAAAAACTGTTTAGTGACCTGGGGCTGTGGGGTCATTTCATTTGGAAACACGGTCAGCTTCAAAGCTAAGACAGGGTCAGAGGAGGGATGAAGCAAATTTCAACAATGCTAAATCCATTCCAAGAAATGGAGACCCAGGCCAGTCAGATAGGTCAGCAAGTAAACCTGAGTTCAAGCCCCAGAACCCATGTAAGGTAAAAGGAGAAACTTGACCCTACAAAGTACCCATACAAGTGCCATAGTACATGGGTGCTCACACACACACACACACACACACACACACACACACACACCCCACATATACATACAATAGATAAAATAAAATCTCCTGGAGCTAACATTTGTGAAGGCACTTGTAGCCTTGTACAGACTTGTAGCCGATGTACAGACAAATCCACTAGATTGAAAAGAGAGGAAGAGAGAGGTTTGTTTTGTTTTCATTTATCAACAGCGGGAATGATTGGAAGTTCTAAAGGACCCTCTTAGTTAAAACAAGTGTTGAAGGCGAATATTCTCGGCATTGCACAAAGAAACCCATAAGCAAAGGGAAGGTAACAGGGCGAGGGAATTCCTCCTTTTCAAAAGGGTGTGCCATGATCTAACCTGGGCTAGTAGGACACTGGGAAAGGAAGTTTATTTAGTTTCATTCTAAGACAGGTGGAGCTGGAAGGAGTTTGATTTCACAATATGATGGGATTGGCTTATTTATAACTGGCACAAAGTAGAAGAGTGTGATTCAGTCAAGATGCAGAATCATCCAGGGGTTGGATGAACAAGCACACACACACAACACCACAAAAATGAGTGTGCTTTTGGTTGAAGACAAGAGGGAAACAAAACTGGGTGTGGTGGTTCACACCTTTAATCCCAGCATTTAGGAGGCAGAGGCAGGTGGATCTCTGAGTTCCAGGCCAGCCTGGTCTACAAAGCAAGTTGCAGGACAGCCAGAGCATACAGAGAAACCTTGTCTTGAAAAACAAAAACCAAGGGGGCTAGAGAGATGGCTTACTGGTTAAGGGCACTGACTGTTCTTCCAGAGGTCCTGAGTTCAATTCCCAGCAACCACATGGTGGCTCAAAAACATCTGTAATGGGATCTGATGCCCTCTTCTGGTGTGTCTGAAGAGAGTAATGGTGTATATATAAAATAAACAAACAAATCTTTAAAAAAAAAAACCAAAAAAACACCAAACAAACAAACAAGAGAAGGGGTGGGGATGGGGGTGGACCTAGCTATTTTTAAAGTTCTAAATCGAGGCTAAATATATCTTTTAATCTTCACAAGAAGTTGGAGAGGTGGTTTTGTTTCCAATAAATCATCAAACATAGAGCTTGGTGAATTCCGGCGGGTTCTCTAATAACATGCCAGGGCAGCCTGAGAATGGGTTTGTTACCCGGGAAGAGTGAAAGAAGAAGCAGGAGAAATGGAAGAGAATTAGCCTCTGAGTTTTCTACTGGGACAGCCAGCATGGTCACCACTGGCCAGAGGTGGCTGTATAAAGTAGTTAAGGTAAGAAAATTCCCTTGCTCGGTCTTACCTAACCCTGTTTGAAGTGCTAAGTGGCACATGTAACGGACATAACAGTGGACAGTCACAGGTATTAGATATCGCAGAAATGTCTCTTGAGATTTTCTGGGGGAGGGAGTAACCTGTCGAATCATAGGTAGGGGAAGAAGAAGAACAACAGTAGTACTTGGTTTTTGCTTTTTTAATTCCAACACAGGGATTCTCTTCGTACCCCCAGCTATTCTGGAACTTGCTTTATAGACCAGGCTGGCCTTGAACTCAAGAGTTCCTCCTGCCTCTGCCTCCTGAGTGCTGGGATTAAAGGCGTGTGCCACCTGGTGTGTCGCCACACCCTGGCGCACCAGCAGCTGTGTACGGCTGAAATGAAGGTGACCTAAGAACGACCGGGGTCAAAGTTCTTAGTTTCTTCCTGCATTTTTGTCCACTGCTCGGTTTCTTTTACAAGCTCCCCTGCCTAACCTGAAGCTGCCAGTATATTGGAGTTCTCTCTTCACTCTTTGTTTCTCTTTGTCTTCTGTGTTCTTGAGTGAACTCGGACACTTACTTGCCTGCTTCCATTAGCATCTGTGCGCTGATTTCAAATCTAACTCCCCAGCTTCAGTTTTCCCTTTGTTCTTCTTGTCCTTGCCCAGCTTTAAACACATAGAGACCTCTGTCTTTTTCTTATTCTTTCTGCTCATTCTGGGGGGTATTCTCATTCAAATTCCTAGCTGACTCAAATCTGTGTTTAGTGTTTGTCTTTGTTTGGGTTTACTCTGCTGTGAAGGGACACCATGATCATGCAACTCTTATAAAGAAAAACATTGAATAGGGGCTGGCTTACAGTTTCAGAGATTTAGTCCATTATCATTATGATGGGAAGCATGCCAGCATGCAGGCAGACATGGTGCTGGAAGAGAGTTCTACATCTTGATCTGAAGGTAGCAGTAAGAGACTGTTTTCCCCGCAGGCAGCCAGGAAGAGTCTCTCTTCCACACTGGACAGAGCTCGAGCTTGAGTATTGACGGAGACCTCAATACACAGTGACACACTTCCTCCAACAAGGCCACACCTCCTAATAGTGCCACTTCCCATGGGCCAAGCATATTCAAACCACCACAGAGTGGATTTCTTTTCTGAGCTTTGGAGCATTGAGAAGAACATTTCATAGCTTCACCAGTACCTCAAGCCTCAAACCAACATACCCAGGACTGAGTATTCCTCATCTCTCTCTCCCCACAAACATTTTCCTCTTCCCCTGTTTTCTCATCTTAGTGAGTACCATACCTTAAATAGTGAACGCCCTCAATCTTTCATTCTGTCCCACCCTTGCATTATTCTCTCTCTCTCTCTCTCTCTCTCTCTCTCTCTCTCTCTCTCTCATCTCTACCTCTATCTCTGTGTCTGTGTTTGCATGCACTGGTGCCATGGTGTGAATCTGGTGGTTATGTGCAGGAGTCAATTCTCCTTTTACTCTGTGGGTGCTGGTGATCAAACTCAGACCATCAGACTTGGGAGCAAGTGCCCTTCCCTGCTGAGCCATCTTGCTGGTCCAACTGGGCCTCCTTCAACCTAGTACTTCAGAACGTCTCTCCTCTTACAAGCTGGGGTTGTAGGCATGCCCTAGGCTGTTGTTTGTTTGTCTTGTTTTTTTATTTTTCCCCTTGTAACTGATATAAGAACTCACAGATTCTGAAAGTTCCCATCTGGAAGAACAAATTAATAAATTCTGTTTGGGACACAGTATATCTACACACTCCTGGCTACTCAGGGAAACTTGTCCAGTAGGCAAGTGATTAGAGTTGCCAGTGAAGATTTTGGAGTCACGAGTGGGATCCTGGTCCTTGGAAAATTCAGAGGAGAAAAGAAGTCACCTAGCACAGACATTTAAAGGGACAGGAAGAAGAAAGCCAAACACGGTTGTCTTAGTTAGGGTTTTACTGCTGTGAACAGACACCATGACCAAGACAGTTAGGGTTTTACTGCTGTGAACAGACACCATGACCAAGACA
>JADRCH010000033.1:10347614-10378305 GCA_019843965.1 Rhynchomys soricoides | reverse complement strand
AGACAGTTAGGGTTTTACTGCTGTGAACAGACACCATGACCAAGACAACTCTTTTAAAGACAACATTTAATTGGGGCTGGCTTGCAGGTTCAGAGGTTCAGTCCATTATCATCAAAGTGGAAGCATGGCAGCATCCAGACAGAGCTGAGAGTTCTGTGTCTTCATCAGAAGGCTGCTAGCAGAATACTGGCTTCCGGGCAGCTAGGTCTTATAGCCCACAACCACAGTGACACACCTACTCCAACAAGGCCACACCTTCTAACCACGCCACTCCCCGGGCCGAGCATATACAAGCCATCACAACAGTACTCTTAGAAACATGGACAATTGTTTTAACTCATTTTCAAAATCTGTCTTTATTTAGCACCTTCTGTATGTAAGGCACTGTGCTTGGCAATGCTTATATGTGCATATGTTGGTAGCAAAAGTATAGTATGAGAAGACTCTGCCTCTCTGACCCCATTGACTCTGCTGCTCCCATCTTGTGCTTTTATCTCTCCCAAATCCACAACAGCAATAGTAATAACGGAAGCACCAGTGAGATCCACATGTGAGCAACTGTGAGGTCCATATGTGGCTCCTGAACAGGGACCATCTTGCTGCCTTGGTCTGTGTCATGTTTTCTCCCTTCTGGATTTGATCCTGACTATTCTCCCCTCTCCCCCTTTTTTTGGTTTTTTGAAACGGGGTTTCTCTGTATAGCCCTGGCTGTCCTGGAACTCACTCTGTAGACCAGGCTGGCCTTGAACTCAGAAATCCGCCTGCCTCTGCCTCCCAAGTGCTGGCATTAAAGGCGTGCGCCACCACTGCCCAGCTGACTAGTCTCCCTTTTAAGAGCTTGCACCTGAACCTACTTCTCACTTCTGGAGTAGGAAGGATAATCTACTCACCTCTATTTCAGAGGTCCTAAGACCCAGCAGCACCTAGCATGATCTGATGGTGAGGAGCAGCAAGCAGACTGGTACATTTGGCTCAGGTGTTTTATGTAATATCCTGCCTGCTTTTTGCAGCCTGGTGGTCAGTCCTTTTTGTTTTGTAAAGATTTTTTAAAAGATTTATTTATTTATTATGTATACAGCATTCTGTTTGCATGTATGCTGGCAGGGCAGAAGAGGACACCAGATCCCATTACAGATGGTTGTGAGCCACTATGTGGTGGCTGGGCATCAAATTCAGGATCTCTGAAAGAGCAACCAGTGCTCTTAACCTCGGAGCCATCTCTCCCAGCCCCCTAAAGATTTTTTTTTAAAAAACATTATTTTTTATTATGTGTGTATGTGTGTGCTTGCATGTGTATGTGGGCTTAAGGAGGCCAGATGCATCAGATCCCCTGGGGTTGGAATTAGAAAGTTGTAAGCCACCTGATGTGGGTGTTGGTGAATTGAACTTGGGACCTTTGGAAGAGCAGTCAGTGCTCTTAACCATGAGCCATCTCTTCAGTTCCTGGCATTTATTCTTGTATTCCTGTACCTGTTTCACAATGGCCCCTTCCGCCTTGCTACCAAGTTCAACATGGAGATCCCACCTGTGTAGATCTCAGCTCCCTTTACAGTGATCCAGCTTCTGTAGTTGGGGGTGACCTTCCAGCTCTGACAGAAACTCTGCTCTGACAGAATTCATGCTGTAGCTACAGCTTAAAGTGGTAATAGATTAATAATCAGAATGTTTTTCTTAAGGAACACTATTCTCTTGAGTTTTGGAAGATGCTAGTCAATCAAACTCTTCAAAGAGATTTTTTTGTTTTGTCTTGTTTTATGAGACAAGGTTTTTCAGTGTAGCCTGGGTTGTCCTGGAACTCTGTAGACCAGGCTGGCCTCTAACTCAGAGATACACCAGTGTCTGCCTCCTGAGTGTTGGGATTGAAGGTGTGCCACCTTCTGCCAGGCTGAGAATTATTTCTTTTAAGAAATGATGTGTTTATTTATGTATATGTGTGCTCTATTTGCATGTGTGCCTGCATGACAGAAAAGGCCATCTGATCTCATTATAGATGGCTATGAGCCACTATATGGTTGCTGGGAATTGAATTTAGCACCTCTGGTAAAGCAGTTAGTGTTCTTAACCGATGATCCATCTTTCTAGCCCCCAAAGATAATTGTTTTTAAGACATAGATGTAAATCTCGAAAGTTATCTGGAAAGAGGCAAGCACAATGATATCTATAATCTCAGGTACACATGAGATTGGAGGTCCATTTTATCCCAGAAAGTTGGAGATAGCCTGAGCAATATTGGAAGACCTTGCCCTTTACAGAAATAATAGCAGTAGGGCCTGGGGTACATGCCTGTAATCCCAGGACCAGGAAGACCAAAATAGGGGGGTTGTGAGTTTGAGGCCAGTCTGGGCTATGTATGCAGAAGACCTTCCCTCAAAAACAACAGTAACAATAACAAACACCCTCAAAACAAAACAACACCCTCCAAAACAAACAAAATACATCTTTTAAAAAAGAAGAAAGAGCTAAAGAACTGAAGATATCGTTCTTAAGTATACACGGGACCATAGGTTCAATTCTCAGCACTACTAAAACAAACATAGAAACAAAAGCCAGGGGACACGTTAGATGTGAATTTCCTAGCACTGCGTGATGACAGTCATTTGTGCTCTTGGGTGAGAACTATTATTTCTTGTCTTTCCAATTGTACCAAAAATGCCCCTGGAGAACCGAGTCCACAGCTGTGGCTTTGACAGTCAAGAACCCGAGGTCTTATTTAGCGGATAAAGGAACAGCTCGTGAGGAACAGCTCATGTGGTGTTCATAATAGAACTGGCCATGAGGCTGGCATTCAGGCGCTGTCCAGGGGTTAGCAGGTGTGAACGGCTTAATGAAAGATGACACTTCACAAACCACTTCAAGGCCAGCTGCTGGTGGAAGAAATCCATCTGGGGATTAGCCTTAGGAGTATAAAAGCTGGATTAGTCTAGATTGCCATAACCGAATGAATCTGAAGTAGAGCGTCGCATGGCTGTCTAGTACAAAAGACATTTTTTTAAAAAAAAATTTTATTTATTTTACATATATGATGAGTATACTGTATACACTATCGCTGTCTTCAGACTCACCAGAAGAGCGCATCAGATCCCATTACAGATGGTTGTGAGCCACCATGTGGTTGCATGGGAATTGAACTCAGGACCTCTGGAAGAGCAATCAGTGCTCTTAACCACTGAGCCATCTCTCCAGACCGAGATGTTATTTATTGCAGTTGTAGGTAAACGTACTTGAAGATAAACTGAGACTGTTGTTTTGAATGTCAAGGTGATTTCTAATTACTCATCAAAAAGGTAAGAAAGCAGGTGCAGGAGATGGCTCAGCAGGAAAAGGCACTTGCTTCCACCTGATGGCCTGAGTGTCTGTCTCTGTCTCTCTGGCTTTTTTTGCTTTGTGTTTTGAGATAGGGTCTCATGGAACCCAAGCTGGCCTGGAGTTTTATGTAGCTGACAATGACCTTAAACTCTGGATCCTAGTCTGCCTTTGAATGCTGGGATTTCATGAGCTGGTTTTTTTCTTGGAACTTTTTCTGTGGAATTACTTTGTTAGAGCATTTGGCCACAAGGAGGCGTCCAGGATCCATTCCAAGTATGCCTGAGCACTGAGAAAGAGCAAGCATTTAGAGTTGTTAATTCCAGTTTGCCCTGAAAACAGTTCGTTGCTAGATTCTGACTCCTGATGAAGAGACAAACATTGAAAGGAATTTGATGTGGGCACCTGTTTCCTTTTCCCCCTCTCTGAGATTAGAGTCACAATAGACTGTAGTTGCAGAGTCACTCGCAGAAAGCCACCTTAAGAGGATTGTTTGCTCTTTTAGAGCCATACTGTCACTCTGCCTTTTCGACAATGATGTCGTGATACATAGTTGAAAATTCCTTCTTATAAAGTTCTGTCAGGATTTCCGTAGCTCATTGATATGGGGGTCACCTGGAGCTTAGGGTGACTTCACACTCAGCTGATGTGGTGGAGGTTGGTCTTGATCTTCCTTCCTTTATTTCCGAAGTGCTGGTATGACAGTTGTGTGCCAACACACCCAACCTTGTCACCATCACCACCACCACCACCACCACATCATCATCATAATTTAAAAAATCGTTTGTTTCCTAGTGCCAAGTTAGAATGTAGGGATTCACACACGTTAAACAAATACTCTTCGACTGAGCTACATCCCAGTAACTATCGGTCTACTTCTAGGTTTTATTCTTACCTGTGTAAGGGCAGGGGGTGAGGAGACAGAAAGGATACTCAGTTTTGTTTTAATGGAGAATCAGAGGCAATCACAGTGGCTGCCCCAAGCATAGAATACTGAGAAGGAACTAGTCACAGCCACCACAGGCCACTTAGAGGGATGACCGCAGTTTGAGGGACGGCCAGAATTCTCACTGTTTTACTCAAAGGTCCTACCACAGCATGTTTGAAGGTCTTGGTTCCTTCTAGCCAGGCTGACAAATGGCCTTGGAATACAGCAGAGACATAGGGACATGTTTATATTTATTGATGAAGCAGGAATTCTCTATATACCCATGTCCTTGAGCACAGCTAGATAAGACATTTCCTTTCCCTTCCTTTCCGTTCCCTTCCCTTCTTTCCCTTCCTCTCCCCTCCCTTCTCCTCCCCCTCCCCTCCCGACCTTCCCCACTCCCTTCTTTCTGTTTTTTGTTTTTTGTTTTTTTTTTAAGAGAGGGTTTCTCTGTGTAGCCCTGGCTGTCCTGAAATTCGCTCCGTAGACCCGCCTGCCTCTGCGTCCAGAGTGCTGGGATTAAAGGCGTGCGCTGTCACGCCTTTAACGCGCTTCTGGTATTAAAGGCGAACGCCACGGCGTGGGTGACACATTTTCAATCATTCCGTTTCAACTCTCTCTCTCCCAATGAACAGCGAAGATTTATGTAGAGCTATAAGTCTCAGTTTCCTCCCATTTATTCCTTTCTCTTGTTTTATTTAAACAGTCTCCGTCCGCTATCAGACTAAACTGACCTCCGACTTTGCTTCATCTCTTGCCTCTGCCTTCTGAGTGCTGGGATTCCAGGTGTGGACCAGTGTTGTTTCCTACTTGGGGCTCTGGGTTCAATCGACAGAATCGAAGTAAACACAAACAAACACTCCTGACCCCATTAAGTCCCACACTGTAGAACTGGTTGTGTATTTATTTACTTATTTATGCACGTGTTTAATTTGGGGGCCAGCAATCAAACTTGCAGCCTCACACCGGCTCAGTGGGCTAGCCATTGAGCTGAATTTCCCAGCATCTCTTTATGTTTTTGTTCTAAAGGTAGTTCAGGGAAAAAAGAGATTAATAAAGAAAATTATATATATATGATTCCTCCCTGCCTTCCTTATCTTTGAGATTTAAAATGATATTCTCTTGTGTTTTTTTTTTTTTTTCACTCATGGAAAAAAAATACATTTCTTGAGTTATGGGGTGCAATATTGAAAGCTATAAGAAGTTATCAAATGGAGAAGAAATACAAGAGAAAGAAAATGCTTTCAAGGTTTGCTTCTGTCCCCACCCCCCACCCCTTTGATTCCCCTTCTAAAACACAGCACTCATGACCTACTTTGGCTGGTACGCGGCTCATCTGTTTGGTGGTTTGCCCCAGCGTCAGGGTTGTAGTGGCTAGACTGACTTAATTGACTTGCACGCACATTTTTTTTCCCCTCATTAATTCTTTGCACAAAACAGAAGCCCTGGGTGCTGTTTTAGGCTAGAAGAATGTTCAAAATATGTGGGTGTGAATTTTGCCAAAGGGTCAGTTGAATTCGGAGCACAGATAGCAGCCTGGAAGCAGGTCACATTTTAATAAAAAAAAATGCACATTCAGCATGGCATTGTGCTTTTCAAAGAGGCAGTTGCCAGCCATGGAGAACACAAGGGAGAAGCAGGCATTCGGGTGGAACTGCCTTGAACCAGGGCTCTTGGGTACTCTGACTGCTGGGGGGGGGCAGGACCCACAAGTACTACTGCGGAAGTAGGGAAGGGGCTATTGTTTTGGGGATCACTAGCTGTAACTCTTTAAAGAGAAAAAAGAAACCCTTTAGGAATTCAATTTAAATAGACTTCCAAATGACGAATGTGGGAACACCAGAAAAAAAATTTCTTAAGGGAAGATGCTGTCCCATATATACACAGAGAGCTGTGAACAAGTGATGCAATGGAATTTTTCTTATTCCACTTAAGAAAACATAGCAGGGGTTGGGGATTTAGCTCAGTGGTAGAGCGCTTGCCTAGCAAGTGTAAGAAGGCCCTGGGTTCGGTCCTCAGCTCCTGCAAAAAAGAAAAACATAACAAAAAAACCCCAAATCATTTCTAAGAAAATAAAGCAACCATTTCTACCTTTGCACTTCTCGAGTAAACTTGGTTGTAAGTGTTACTATTTCTTCTCAGGAAGGTGTTTGTGTTTGTTAACGTCTTTGGGGCCATCTGTAAATAACAAGCAACATAAAGGAAGTTAGTTCCCTTCAGTAAGTTACAAGCTATTGCTTGGTTGGTTGGTTTGTGTTTTGAGACAAGGTCTCACCATATAACCCTGGCTGTCCTGAAACTCACTTTTGTAGACCAGGTTGGCCTTGAACTCAGAGATCTGCCTATTTCTGCCTACCAAGAGCTGTGATGAAAAGCCGGGAGTAATATAGAAACATTTAGTTACTTTAAGAAAAGGCTCTTTGGTAATCATAAATATTTCATTTTATATTATCATAGCTAGCTGTGAGGACCTACTCAGCAATTCAAAGTTTCAACAACAAACCCACTGAATATAAAACATACAATTTAATTTCAGTCGGCCAGTTTTACAATTCTAAATATCAACCAATACCTTCAGAGGAGCAAGGATGATGAGGAATATGGAATCAGGACATCAAAGAAAAAAGACAAGATCTTAGGGTCGCTGAGCCAGAAAAAGGCGGGGCTATCAGAGGAGACACAGCAAGGCCTAAAGAGCTGGCTGCCTCCTCGTAGAGTGTGTTCATGGAGAGGAAAAACTATAAACTGGATACATTTGGGGGCTTAGTGCTGAATTCTTCAAATGAGATAGCCATCACAGAGGAGCTGCAGAAGAGAGTCAAGTGTGAAGATGCTGCCAAGATAGGGTGCCAGCCCAAGATGCACCTGCAGCCTCCATTCCGCCAAAGCCCTTGGGAATACAAAGATGACACACCTGCAGTCTCCACTAAGCCAAAGCCCCTGGGAATGCAAAGATGATACACCTGCAGCCTGCACTCTGCCAAACATCATGGGAATTCAAAGATGCACATGCAGCCTCCATTCTGCCAAAGCCCTTGGGAATTCAAAGATGACACACCTGCAGCCTCCACTCTGCCAAACATCGTGGGAATTCAAAGATGCACCTGCAGCCTCCAGTCTGCCAAAGCCCTTGGGAATTCAAAGATGTACATGCAGCCTCCACTCTACCAAAGACCTTGAAATACAAAGCTCAAAGCTCAATTTATTAAAAAACAAACAAACAAAAACAAGAATAAAGAAAAAACCCATGAAAACAACCAAACAACTATAGAATTAAGATTGGGGAATTTTGAGGCATGAAATATACATTATAAAATCACATGCTTCCTAAGTACTTATTGAATTTGTTTAAATTTAGAGTGATAAAGGCCAGCAAAATTTTTATCTGTTTTTCTGTGTTGCCTGTTATAGTCTCATATGTTTGGACTCAGGTGACCCTCCTATGAGAACCCCTGTGTAAGTTGGCCTGCTGATATATGCAGTCATATGGGTTCCCTATCAATTTTTGCATATTTGCGTATATAATATTTTCTCACTTTTTAAAGAAATTATTTATTTATTTTATGCATATGAGTACACTGTAGCTGTCTTCAGATACACTAGAAGAGGGCATCAGATCCTATTACAGATGGTTTGAGCCACCCACTGTGTGGTTGCTGGGAATTGAACTCAGGGCTTCTGGAAGAGCAGTCAGTGCTCTAAACCACAGGGCCATCTCTCCAGTCCCTATTTTCTCATTCTTTATGAGCTGGAAATAACTGAATCAAGGTCCAGAGGATTCCTATACTTGCATTAAGGAAAAGAAAAAAAGTAGCCAGGGCATTTGTTCTCTATTCAGTAAATGAAGCCAGAAAAACCATATCTTCTCTAGGGGAAACAATTGAATCTACACCCTTACCACAGACAAATCAGTTACTCGAAGATTGATAACTCAGAACTGCAAAAGCCAGAGCTGGTAAGTGTTTTCAGCTAGCATGGGACAATACCTCAATGGTAAGACACTATCCATAAAAAAAGACACAGAAATCTTGGGGCATAAAAGGGAAAATACCCATATTAGAACTCTCAGAAAACACTACAAGAAGACCTAAGAGCCACAGAATGAAAGGTTGACAAATACTATTGTGCCGGCACCCAGAGGAAAGACCTCCAAAGGATAATACTTTCGAAAATCACTCTCTAGGAAAAAAGCTGCAAAAGAAGTGAGAAGAAGTTCATGACAGCAGGGGTGTGTGTGTGGGGGCGGGGGAAGAGACGACAAAATGTGGGACAAAGGGCACGCCACCTAACCCTTAATAAGGCTTCGTAGATTTGAATCCACTCGAAACCACCAGCTTTGCAAACCCAGGAAAGCCGGAGAATCAGGGGTTGCTGGGGACAGAGGCCAGTGGCTCCCATGCCTGTCTACCAGTAGCATAAAAGGCAACAATCATGGTGGATAGAATTTTCATTCACAAGTTAAAGAGAAGCACACCCTAGGGCGCACACCAGCAATGTACTGTTTGCTTAGAATATTATAGTTCGTTTAAAACTGTTTCAGCCAGAGGCAATCGATTTACTTTTATTTATTTATTTTAAATTGTATGTGTGTGTGTGTGTGAGTGTGTATGCGTGTGAGTGTGGTTCTGAGTTTTGCCCTGCTGCTGGGGTGTGGGAACGCTGCTGGGCAGATTAAACGCAGAGACTGCTTGCCCTACTGTCAGGTGCTGGGTCTGAGGGAAACATGGATACACTGCTCAGAAGTGGGAAAATGCAGCCTAAGAAGTGGGAAGCTGGCCTGTAATGAGGAGCGGGGGCGGGGTTTCTCAGACTCCTGGACATAGAGAACGGAGGAGGCCCACAGGCTGAGGATGAATGGGGAGAAGAACTTAGCTTAGCTCATCGGTGATTGTCCTTAGCTTAGTGGCAATTGTCTGGGAGCTCAGAGGGTCTGCGGGAGACTTAGCGCAGCTCTGCAGATGAAGGCCTTCTCCATGCTCCACAAGGAGGCTCTTGATGAGAGAGATAGTCTTGGTTCCAAACCATTTATTGATTGTTCATCGTGAAAAATGGATGCATATCACCTTCTCAGGGTGGACCCGAGATTGAATACCTTTAGCAGGGAGGAATGTCCGGGAAGGGAAGCTTATTAGCTCCTCAGGGCCCATCTAGATACCTCACTGGCACAGAGAACTCTATTCTGATCTACTTGATGTTCCTATGTAGGGAATGTGGTCACATGACAGAGACCTGGTCATAAGCAGGTGAAGCTCCTACGGTCCTCTCAGAGGTTTCAGAGCTTCCAACCCATTCAATCTTACCAAGTTTCCTGGCACAGTCCATTGCTCCACATGTGAGTGTGTGCATGTGTGTATATGTGTATGTGAGTGTGTGCATGTGTGTATATGTGTATGCATGTGGGTGTATGTGTGTGTGAGTCTGTGCATGTGTGTATATGTGTATGCATGTGTGTGTATGTGTGTGTGAGTCTGTACATGTGTGTATATGTGTGAGTGTGTATGTATGTGTGTGTATGTGTATGTGTGTGTATGTATGTATGATATGTACACGAATCCAAGTGCTCACACAAGCCAGAATGTCTAATTACCCAGAGCTGGAGTTATAGGTGCTTGTGAGCCACCTACTGAAGGTGCAGGACATCTTGAACTCAGGACCTTTGGAAGAGTAGTATGTACTCTTAACCACTGAGCCATCTCTCCAGCTCCCAGTATACATTTAACAGTGTTCATAACAGAATTCCTTATGATAATCCTCAAAAGGAAACAACAAAAATGCCCACTAGCTGAACAATAAAGGGATAAACTGTATACAAACGGTTTTCACATTAACGTGTGTGTGTGTGTGTGTGTGTGTGTGTGTGTGTGTGGGTGTGTGGGTGTGTGTGTGTGTGTGTGGGTGTGTGGGTTTGCTTGTGTCATTGCTTGGTTAGAGCAGGTTAGAGGACATATATGGGTCAGTTCTCTCCTTTTACCATGTGAGTCATGGGGATCAAACTCAGGTCATCAGGTTTGGCAACTTCACCCACTGAGCCATCTTGTTGTCCAGGTAGTATATTTACTAAAAAGAAAACTATATCATGGTGGTGGTTTGGATAAGAATGATCCATATAGGGTCATCTATTTGAATGTTTAGTCGTCAGGGAATGGCACTACTTGAGAAGGATTAGGAGGTGGGCTTTGTTGGAGTAGGTATGGCCTTGTTGGAGGAAGTGTATCACTGACAGTAGGCTATGAGGTTTTATATGCTCAAGCCAGGCCCAGTGTCTCTGCCTGCTGCCTGAGGATTTGGATGTAGAACTCTCAGCTACTTCTCCAGTGCCCACATGGTACTATGCTCTCCATCATGATGATAATGGACTAAATCTCTGACACTGTAAGCTAACCCTAATTAAATGCTTCTTTTTAAATAAGAGTTGCTGTGGTCATGGTCTCTTCACATCAATAGAACAGTAACTAAGACACATAGTAAAGAAAATAAAAACCCTTACAGCTATCAGCAACAATCTACAACAGAAGAAATAAGAGCAAAGACAGTAGAGTTAAAAGCAGACAGAGCTAAACTTATTGAATGGCATATATGTGTCTTAGTTAGGGTTTTACTGCTGTGAACAGACACCATGACCAAGGCAAGTCTTATAAAAGACAACATTTAATTGGGGTTAGCTTAGAGGTTCACAGGTTCAGTCCATTATCATCAAGGTAGGAACATGGAAGCATCCAGGCAGGCATGGTGCAGGAGATGCTGAGAGTTCTACACCTTCATCTGAAGGCTGCTAGTGGAAGACTAACGTCCAGGCAGCTAGGGTGAGGGTCTTATAGCCCGCACCCACAGTGACACACCTACTCCAACAGAGCCACACCTTCTAATAATGCCACTCCCTGGGCCAAGTGTACACAAAACATCACAGTTACTCTCTTGTGATAAAATAATCTGAAGAGCAATTTACAAGAGGAAGGTTTTATTTCAGGTCAATGGGTTACAGTCCATCATGGCTGGGGGTTGTGGCAACTAGAGCAGAGAGTTGACTGGTGACACTATCTGCACTCACGAAGCAGGACAGGAAAAGGAAGTGGGACCCAACAATAAGCTTCAAGGTTCTCATCCAATGACCTACTTCTTCCAGATAGGCTCTACCTCCTAAAGATCCTACCACAGCAGCCTGCAGTTGGGAACCAAATGCTCAAACACTTGAGCCTGTGGGGTCACATCACATTCAAGCCACAATAACAGCTGAAGACTAAAACTTGAGAAATGCAAAAAGGTATGATGGTAATGGGAGTTCAGGTCACAGGTAGCTCCAGGTGGTGGTGGAACATGCCTTTAATGCCAGCAATCCAGAGGCAAAGGCAGTGAATCTCTGTGAGTTCGAGGCCAGCCTGCTCTACAGAGCAAGTTCTGAGGATAGATAGCCAGGGCTACACAGAGAAACTCTGTCTCAGAAAACCAATACAAGCAAACCAAAAAATGATAATAGTTCCAGCAGGATGGGAGAAGAAAAAAAGTTTCAATATTCCAGGGTTAGCAAATGGAAGGAGCAAAGTACAAGGAGTCGAGATGCAGAGAAAGTTTGTCTAAGAGGAGATGTCTACCAGACTTTTAGAGTTGTCACTAATACTTTAGGATATTTTACCACAGCTGCCTGATAGTCACACGATGCAAATGTCATACTACCCAATTAGTAACAGTGGTCCCTTTGATTTCAACAACTGTCGAAGGATAAACCATCAAGGATAGTATGGAATATATTTGGATTTTAGTGAATAAGATTATAAGTAGGAGCGAAGCAGAGTAGGTAAGCATAGGAAAAAGGTAAAACCTGCAAAGTGGCCAGGAAGGAAATTTATGATTCTGTTTAGCTCCGCAGATTTTACATCTATGAAGAGTACAGTTCAAAAGTAACAAACAGGTCAGGAGAGATAGCCCAGCAGGTAAGGGCATGTGGTGGTTTGAATAGGCTTGGCCCAGGGAGTGGCACTATTAGGAGGTGTGGCCTTGTTGGAGTGGGTGTGGCCTTGATGAAGGAAGTGTGTCACTGTGGGTGTGGGCAATGAGACCCTCCTCCTAACCACATGGGAGCCAGTCTTCTCCTAGCAGCCTTAAAATGAAGATGTAGAACTCTCAGCTCCTCCTGCACCATGCCTGCCTGAATGCTGCCATGCTCCTGCCTTGATGATAATGGACTGAACCTCTGAACCTGTAAGCCAGCTCCAATTAAATATTGTCCTTTTAAGAGTTGCCTTGGTCATGGTGTCAGTTCACAGCAGTAAAACCCTAACTAAGACAGGGCACTTGTTGCTTTAGCAGAGGACCCAGGTTCAGTTTCTAGTACCCACATGGTTCCCTCTTTGGATCTCCATGGCTACCAGGCAAAATATACATATAAAGTAAAAATAAATCTTTAGGAAAAAGTAAAAGGAGGAGATCAGAATGAGAGAAAGAAGAAAAGACTTGGAAAAAGATGAGAGATGTCTGGGCCGTGGCTGAACAGTCTAGTAGAGAGTACCCCTGGTGGTGTATATCTGTCATTCTAGCTCTGGAAACATCTGAGAGGGAGGACTCCTCAGAGCTCACTGACTAGCTAATCAGTGTAGTACAACCAATTTAAGCTTATGCTTGACTAGCCTACAAATAAATGAGACTCAGACTATGGTTATTTCATTTGGTTTTGACAATTACTGGAGGAGGTAACCCCTAATCTATTCTAACTGCAGGCCTGACTACCTCTCCAGCAGTGTACCCCAAATACTTGCTATTTCTCCTGGCCATGTGCTCATGGTTTCTCTCCCTTCATGGCGGCCTCCTCCTCCTCTCTCTCCATTCTTTCTCCTTCTCTTCTTGGTTTCTCTCCCCCCACAAGGTCACTCCAAACCCACCCACCTCTTCTCCCTCCAGTAATTGACTGTAGCCAATTTTATTTAACCAAAGTTTTAAATCAAGAAACACAACTTGTAAAAAGAGGAAGGATATCTGAGATGTGGCTTGTAAATGTGAGAAGTCACTGGGAGTCCTAGACCTTTGGGTATAGAATTTAGCATTACAATAAATTGCCACAGACTAAACCTACACAAAACAGTGAGCATCAGGTTCATCAAGAAATCCTGCCTCTTAGTAAACCAGGTGGAGAACCAGTTCAAAGACCCAACCAAGCAATGTACAAAGAAAAGTGAAACCATCTCGACGAGACACATATGGAGAAGAAGAAATTAAATAATGGAAAATAAGAAATTAAAAGAAGACCCGTAGCTGGGCAGTGGTGGCGCACGCCTTTAATCCCAGCACTCAGGAGGCCCTGAGTTCGAGGCCAGCCTGGTCTACAGAGTGAGTTCCAGGACAGCCAGGACTACATAGAGAAACTCTGTCTTGAAAAACCAAAAAAAAAAAAAAAGAAGACCCTTGGGATGAATTGTTGGCACAACTGTGCTAAACTGAAAGCTGAAGTTCGTAGATCCCTCTGGCTGAAGAACAAGTTTTAAGACAGCTTGTCTGCTAAAGTTAGAAAGGATATATCATTAAGCAGAAGCATAAGAACAGACTTCCCTTTAATCCCAGCACTTGGGAGGCAGAGACAGGTGGATTTCTGAGTTCGAGGCCAGCCTGGTCTACAGAGTGAGTTCCAGGACAGCCAGGGCTACACAGAGAAACCCTGTCTCAAAAAACCAAAAAAAAGAAAAAAAAAAAGAACAGACTTCCAGAAGCTGCAGGAGGCTTAACCTTGTCAACTAATTTTTAAAGAGAATAGGACTTCTGGTGGATTTGAAGTATAAGTTTTTGTTTTGTTTTGTTTTTTTCCTAAGATTAAAAAAAAAAAAAAATCTCATGAGCCCAAGCTGGCCTTAAACTCATAATGCTGTCAGCTTCCTGAGTGTTTATAGGCATGTACCACCATGCCTGGCTCTTAAATAGTTATCCACAAGATTGGACCATCTCATGTAATAAAAATAACAGTAAAAATTACTAACTAGGTAAGTGATTTACTAGGTAAAGTGTGGAGTTGTACTGGCAGCCAGCAGAATAATTTAATTTTAATTTTTAAAATAATTTATTTAATTCAATTTTATGTACATTGGTGTTTTGACTGCATATATGTCTGTATAAGGGTGTCAGATGCTCTGGAACAGGAGTTACAGACAATTGTGAGCTGCCATGTGGTTGCTGGGAATTGAACCAAGGTCCTCAGTAAGAGTAGCCAGTGCTCTTAACTGCTGAGCCATCTTTCCAGTCCCACAGAATAATTTTAAATAAGTTAGATTCTATTCCAATAGTTGAACATCCAGAATTTATTTGGTGATGATAATGACTAGGCCACCTCAAGGCTGTAGAGAGAAAATTGTTCCTTTATCAGTTCAGGTGTTAGAGCATATTGTACAAGCTGACAACACACAGACACAAACACAGACACACACACACACTGAATTGTATTGGCTTTTGTGTTATAATCTGAATTATATTATCTGTTTTATAATCTGAATTATGTTATCTTCTGTTATATGGTTATATCCTATAATCTGTTTCATAATCTGAATTATATTAGCTTTTGTTCACATTTCTATTGCTGTGATAAAACACCATGACCAAAATCAAACTGTGGAGGAAAGGGTTTATTTAGCTTACACAAGTTTCACATCATAATCCATCACTGAAGAAAGTCAGGGCAGGAATCTGGGAGGCAGGAGCTGATGCAGAGGCCAAGGAGGTTGCTGCTCACTGGCTTGTCCACCATAGCTTGCTCAGTTGGTCCATCCTAGAGCATTCAGGACCACCAGACCAGGGGTAGCACCACCCACAATAGATGGCCCCTCCCATATCAATCATTAATCAAAAAATGTACTATAGACTTGCTTCTCCGTCGTGTTTTGGGGGACATTTTCTCAGTTGAGGTTATTTCTCCCCAAATGTCTCTAACTTGTATCAAGTTGATATAAAATCAGCCAACGTGGCTTCTTTTCTGAGTGGTTAAGAAAAAGTCTGTAACAGATGTCAGAATGGTCCTTTGATACCATTGCCTCCATCCTAATCTCTCTCTTAATTGAGACAAAGTCTGGCTGCCTTCTGAGTCAGGCTAGCCTACTGCCTCAGTTGTCCAAACGCCAGGATTACAGGCACACACCATCTGAAAAGATACATCTGGTTCTCGATCTAGCTTTGTTTTAGGGAAATAAGATGCACTTGCCACAGTTAATAAAAGACATATTTTTGTTTTAAATTAATTCATTTCAACTTCTTTGTGTATGTATGAATGTGTTTAGACAGTGTGTATGTGTTCGTGTTTGTGTGTATGTGGAGGCCAAAGGTCAGTGTTAGGTGTCTTTCTCTATCCTCATCCGCCTTAGTCTCCTGTTTTGTTTTTTAAGAGTTATTTATTTATTTATTTATTTATTTATTGTATATGAGTCCTCTATCTGCATGTATACCTGCATGCCAGGCAGAAGAAGGCATCATATTCCATTACAGATGGTTGTGAGCCACCTTGTAGTTGCTGGGAATTGAACTCATGACTTATGAAAGAGCAGCCAGTGCTCTTAAGTGCTGAGCCATCTCCCCAGCCCTCTTGCCTGAGTTTTTGAGACAGGATCTCTTGCTCACTAATTGCCTAGAGTAGCTGGCCATTGAGCTCTGGATCTCTCTTTCTCTTTCTTTCTCTCTTGCTCGCTCACTCTCGCTCTCTTTCTTTCTCTCAGATCTCCCCAGAACTACATGTAACACAAGGCCTAGTCTTTTTCATGGTTGTTGGAGATCAGGTACTCACACTTGCATGAAAAGATCCTTACTGACTGAGACATGAATTAGGTCCTAGAAATCTGACTTTAAATTTTCTGTTGTCTCTGGTGGTGCACAACTTTAATCCCAGCATGCAGAAGGCAGAGGCAGGTGAATTTTGATGAGTTTGGGGCCAGCCTGGTCTAGGTTACACAGTGAGAGCCTGTCTCAAAAGCACAAACAACACAGAAACAAAGAAAAATTCTGTTGTCTAGTTTTCGTAGAAATCTCTTAGGGAGGGGTGTGTGTGTGTTCAAGCGTGTATTTTAAAAAAATTTTCAGATAAGCGAAAAATCTATTAGAACAGGAAGCTTATATTATAGTACAAAGATACAGTGACAGAGTATTCAGTTGTTAAAATGAATGAGCAGCCGTTCTTCACCTTTGACCACTCATAGTCTTAGTTCGAGGCCAGCCTGGTCTACAGAGTGAGTTCCAGGACAGCCAGAGCTATACAGAGAAACCCTGTCTCGAAAAATCAAAACAAACAAACAAAACAAAAGAAGGAATCCTCTGTGATTAATGAACAGCTGAGTTTCCTTGACAGATGCTTCTACATAATGGATGCATATGCATTCTCCAAACATGGGCAGTTCCACACAGTAGCCTCCAGCTAGCACAGCCCTAAAGGGCAGCAATGGAGGGACATCTTCCCAGTGGGCAGGGCGTCAAACCATACGCCAGATTGTTGGTTTTGCTTAGCACAAGAAATGTCCAACATTTGATTGCATGTTAACTCATGGGCTGTGGCTGGTGCTTTTCCTCCGTAGTCAGGGAAGGAGCACAGTTAGAGAAATAATTGTGACATGGATGTCCAGGAAAACGCATTTGTGGACAGAACGTCACGGAATGAAGGAAGAATGTGAAGGTGCTTGGCACACTCGAGTGTTGTGGGTGGGCTCAGCAGAAGAGGATTTTAATAAGCTCCTGGATAGGACGATCAGGCACCAGTCAGCCAGCCCCGATCTCCAGCTACTCATGTCACATGCTAGAGGCTTCGTGAACATAGAGGCCAAGGCAGCATAGGCGGTTATGGGCAGGTTCAGTAGTGGGACTTCCATTCACCAAGGCAGACCTGCTACACATGCTGCTGAGTGCTCAGTCTGCGAGCAGCAGAGAGCAACACCGAGTCCTGAAAAAGACCGATTCAGGGCGACCGGCCAAGCACATGGTGGCAGGTTGGTTACACTGGACTTCGCCCCTATGAAAAGTCATTCACCTTTATAGGAATAGACACTCTGATTATGGATTTCCCTTCCTTGCCTACAATGCTTCAGCCTAAATGACCATCTCTAGACTATAGAATGCCTTTTCTACTATCATGGTGCTTTATAAAGCATTGTTCATGACCAAGAAACTAATAGCAAATGAAGTCTTGCAATGGGTCCATATGGATTTCTCCCCCCCCCCCAACATAATGTTTTTATTAGTTATTTGGGAATTTCATACAACACAACCTGATCTCACTCGTCATGATGCCCGTTCCCTTCAGGTCACCCCTCCCACTCTTTCACTTCCCAGCTCAAAAAAACCCCACCAAGTCCCATTTGGGATGCCTATATACCCATTGGAGCATGGTCAGACTCCCAGCGGCCAGCCCCTTAAGAAACACTGAGTCCTTCCTCACCCTCCACCAGAGGCCATCAGCTGTGGAAAGCTACTCCTAACACATTCTCCACCATCTTGACGTAAGATTGCTTGATAAAGACAACAGAGCGGGGCCGGAAAGATGGTTCAGTGGTTAAGAGCAGGTACTCCTCTTGTTGATGGCTCAGGTTCAGTCTCCAGCACTATCTCAGACAGCTTCAATGGCCTGTCACTCCAGCTCCAAGGGGTCTGACAGTCTCTTCTGATCCCAGTGGGGACCAAGCATGTACATACTTACATGAAGGCAAAACACTTATAGCATGTAAAATAACTATACTTATATATGTATATTATATGTATATATGTATATATTATATATTATATATATTATATGTATATATATGTATATATTATATGTATATATATGTATATATTATATATATAATTTTATGTTCATTGGTGATTTGCTTGTTTGAGGATGTCAGAAGCCTTGGAACTGGAGTGAAAGACAGTCGTGAGCTGCCATATGGGTGCTGGGAATTGAACTCAGGTTCTCTGGAAGAGAAGCCAGTGCTCTTAACCACTGGGCCATCTCTCCAGCCCCCTGTAAAATAATTAAAAAAAAAAAAAGAAAAAAGAAAGAAAGAAAAAGAAATGGAGTCATAGGCAAGTGTTGCAGCAGTGAGACCATTATTTTTAAAGACTTACTTTTCTTACTTACTTAATTAATTAGTTAATTTATTTTGAGACAGGGTTTCTCTGTGTAATATCCCTGGCTGTCCTGAACCTCACTCTGTAGACCAGGGTGGCCTTGAAATCACAGAGATCCACCTGTCTCTGCCTCCTGAGTACTGGGACTAAAGGCATGCGCCACCACTGCCTGGCGAAACCATTTTTTAAAAAGTATTTATTCCATGGCTTTCTTCCCATGGCATATCTAGAGACAGATATACCAGTTAAGATTAGGAACAATGTAACTTGTTTGAGAGTCAGTGTCTTATAATTAAATGTAGTGATGAATTATTAATGATGTGGTATATTTGGTGTAATGATGACCTAGGAGCTGTGGTGACCCATGCCTGTAAACCCAGCACTTGGAAGCTAAATTTGGAGGATCAGAACTTCCTTCTAATTCAAGGCCAGTGTGGGCTACATAGAGGAACTGTCTCAATAAACAAAATAGAACAATGTACCGAGTATATCATCGACCTGATACTGGTGATGCACTTGTAATTATCTGGTTGTTGTACCTCAGCTTCCCTGGGCAGCAAACAGACTCTGAGGCAGAGCTCAGCACTAGGGATGGTTATTATGGAGTGCCTCGGGATCAAAATCTGTAGAAAGATGGGAAAGGAAGCCAAGAGATAAATTCAGCTGTGATGTACACCAGCTACAGTCTCTGTGAAGCCCATAGGGCGTTCTCACAGTACAAGGGATCATCATGTTGTCCTAAGTTGACTGTGGCTGACTTCAATTCCCACAATATAGCCATTACATCATGGGATAGGGGTCACCCCGGAAGAGTGTGACCTTCGGCAAGGCAGCGGACTAGTTCTGAAGTAAACCTTAAAGGGGTTGTGTGGTAGCTAAGGACGACGGAGCGGAACGGAGGGCAGCTCTCTGAGCAGCTGCTGAAGGAAGTCCTTCATGGAAGAGGAGTCCACGCCCTTATCCTTGGGATTGCTCTCTTGGGTTTTAAAACCAATTATGTGTATTTTTTAGTCCCTTCCCCGATATTTATAAACTGTGTACAAGCATGAGGATTATAAAAAATTCAGAATGCTATTAGTTTCGCGTGTATGTGCATACATGATGCTAGTGTGCAGGATGTACGCGTATGGGTGTGCATGAGAGTCAGGGTGCACATTTGGAAGACATAGGGCAAGTTTATGGGTCAATTCTCTCCTTCCATCTTTAGGTGGTATCCAGGCAACAAGCTCACATCTTCAGGCTTGGACCACTGAGCTACCTGGCCAGCCCCAAGCATGAGAATTTGACGAGAAAAAGATAGTGAGTGTTTATTAAATGATGTCAGTAGGCATATAATAATAATAATAATAATAATAATAATAATAATAACAACAGTTATTATTATTATTTAGTTTTTTCGAGACAGGGTTTCTCTGTATAGCCCTGGCTGTCCTGGAACTCACTCTGTAGACCAGGCTGGCCTTGAACTCAGAAATCCGCCTGCCTCTGCCTCCCGAGTGCTGGGATTAAAGGTGTGTGCCACCACGGCCGGCCTGACTTTTATTACTATTATCCTCACCTTCTTAGTAGCTGTATTGAAAGTGCGTGGTATTAGCTGGTCGTGGTGATGCACTCCTTTAATCCCAGCATTCAGGAGGCAGAGGCAGGCAGAGTTTTGTGAGTTCGAGGCCAGCCTGGTCTACATAGTAAGTTCCAGGACAGCCAGGGCTACACAGAGAAATTCTGTCATGAAAAACAAACAACCAAAAGAAACCAACAAGATAAACCAAAACCAGCGTTGTTATTTGATGTCATTAAGGATAGTTAAGAAGATAGGTCTAAGTGGAAGGAAAAGCCATTTATATTTAGATTGCACTCAGATCCCATCAAATTGGCTTTGAAAAGTTGGGATTTTGAGGTTGTGCTTTTACAGTGTAGGTATCAATCACTTTTTACAACCTAGAGGAATTTTAGTTCCCATTTGCTGTCCTAAGGTCCCACTCAGGGTTACTCAGTAATTCTTAAGGGAACTTTGTCTCCTGACTTATAAAGGGAAAATCCAGGCCTGACAATTCAGTTTATTCCCTTGGCAAATGGAATACCATCACAAATCTGTGTTTGTTTGTTTATTTGTTTTTTCGAGACATAGTTTCTCTGTGTAGCCCTGGCTGTCCTGAAACTAGTTCTATAGACCTGGCCTTGAACTCATAGATACTCCTGTCTCTGCCTCCCGAGTGCTTGCACCACCATGCCTGTCTTGTAAATCTTAACACTAAATGAGAGCTTCGCTTCCAGGCTAGAAAAAACAATCATGGGAGATGATTTTGCTTGCATTGTTTACATACATACATGCATACACACACACACACACACACACACACACACACGTGCGTGTGTATATATTATGTATACATGTATATGTGATATATATATGATTTATATGTGTATATAGGTATATATAAGTATATAGGTATATATGCATATATGTTATGTTGATGGAGAATACCTGGTAACCAGGATAAAGGGTTCTAATAGTAACGCTAAATACTGAGTTCTACACTAGATATACTACTGGCTCTGTGTCACTGTGTTGACCTAAAGCGGTCACTAGTACTGCTGAACCTCTTTCAGAGACTATAAAACTGATATATATATATTCTATCTATATACATAATATATCAAACCTATTACATAGACACACACACACGGACTTCTTAGTATATTATTAAAACAGAAATTGTATTTTCTTGGTCATGCTATCTCCTAGTATAAGTATAGCATCTAGCATAGAATGAAATACACGGACAGTTATTTAATCCCTTGCTCCGCATCCAGTTAGCATGGATAAGGATATTCAGGAGATTTCTTTGTTGCATACAGACTGTCGAGAGCAAGTTCCAGGCTCTGAAACAGCCAGATCATGACATGCCGCTCACCCTCAGAAGATGGGTCGAACAGTGACAAGGTCAGGGGCATAAAGGACTTACAGAGGTGCAAGCACAGACATCTGGTATTGGAGAGCAGTCCCCGGGACACAGCAGCTCCCCAGGAGGGAGACCAGGGAGACCTTCTCTGTCCCAGCAGGGAAATTTTTCCTATACATTAGATTTATTAATTTAACTTACATTTTATTTGTTTGTTTATGAATTATCTATAGCTTCTCTGAAGATTTTTTAGAAAGACATTTTTATTTTCCACTTTCCCCTGTATTCCAGCAAATTCTTTCAGCCTACACGGCAAACTTCAACTGACATTTTTCTTTCCATTTGAAGTGTGGCATTGGTGCAGCAGGTTCATAAACAGCGTAGGCTCTGAGGATCCTTATGAGTTCATTTTCTCTTGCTCCCTTCTCTGGGCTATCTAATTTTAGGTTTTTAAAAAATATTTTTGTGTTTTTTTTCCTGTTCTTCTAGTTGCTATTATTGCTCTCCTATGTCTTGCTTACAAGTTTCTTGGGTTACCTTGAGTAGCCAAGATTAAAAAAATGATCTCTCCTTTAGCAATAAGCTCATTATTTTTTTCTAGTGTTTCTTATTTCCTGTCCTCCCCCTTTCCCTCTGTATTTCAAAATCACAATAGAATAAAATCCACCTCACCCCGTTGTAGCAGGTAATGAATGTGGAGTGTATTACTCCTTCTCTGTGGTCAACAAGATGTCTCTCTGTTACTCTCTGTCTCTGTCTTTCTCTCAAATCTGGTGGCCTTGGGACCTACTTTAACCAATAGAAAGCAGAAGTGACAGTGTTTTGGTCCCAGGCATAAGCCTTATGAAGGCCCATTAGCACCCCCGGGGAAACCAGCTGTGATGTAATATGTCTGCCCCTTGACTGCCGTGCTGTGAACAGTTGTCTTCCACATGGCCTCTCCACAAGCCCAGCCTAGCCACGTGTAGAGGCCATGTGTAGAACTAAATCCTTGGCTAATGGCCCCAGCTGATCTTCCAACTGACACTAGCCCTAACTTGTCTAGATGGGTAAGGCCATTTGGGAAAGAAAAACCTCGAGTCAGAACTGCATCATCCCAGCTGCTGCCATGTGGAGTGGTGTCAAAGCCATTCTTGCCAAGCCCCACCCAAATTATGGAATTGTGAGCGAATCACTTACATAAGCCAGTGCATTTTGGAACCATTTGTTAACTAGCAAGAGGCATAACTAATACATCCTTTCTGGGACACATCCCCAAACCCAACCCCATCGTCCTCTGTAAAGTGTATCAGACAAGATTGTTGCCACAAAACAGAAACTGTATTGTTAACAGTGGGGTCTGCTTTTTCTGTTGTGGTTCAGCATCTTCCGAGGCCCAGCATCTTCCCGTTTGTCAAACTCATTTCCTAAGCTAGTTCAACCGGTTTGGCTGAAATTGCTTTGATTTTGTTTTTCTCCTCTTCCTCATCCTTAGCTCCGTAACTTCATGGCTTCCCCCTGAATCCTGATGTTTGCCTCTGTTTGCTCACACTGCTCTCAGCTGGGTGATGTGGCTACTCTCTAGCTCCTTCTATGCCAGCATTCCTGTCAGCACCCTCACAGCTGCATCCCCACAGCTGTCCTGGCCTTCGGAAAATCCTACTGTCATAGTTTCCGAGACCCAGAATCCCGAAGCTTGACTTTCCCACCATGTTGCTGTTTCTGTCCCAAGCATACTCCTCAATGGGACCTTTCCTAAGACACAGCATGCCTATTCCTGTGAGTTTCCTGTGAATAACATGAGCTATTAGAAAGCTAATAAAAAAAATACTTTATTGGTGGAGTCTTGGCTCAGACTATTTCTGAGGTAATCATCCTCAATTAATTATGCCTCAAGAATTCTGTGATGGGATATAGAACGAGTAATTCTGTTTTCACGTTGCTTTAGATTCCCAAGAGCTCATCTGTTCTCCCTGAGCTTAATTCATTCCGGAAGGAGCAGGCTTCCTAATGTACATTGCTTAGTCATTTCTGAAGGATCTTTAAATATAGAGAATATTAAACGAATGTATCCTCGGCATTTTTCAAGCTACTTTCAATTTTAGCCACTCCTGGCCATCTGTTTATCTACTTCAGAATGAGTTCCAGACATAACCTAGAGTCACCATGAGTAATCCTAACAGGCTCACTGGAGCATATGCCGTAACCTCGGTCTTCCCAGGATTTCCAAAGATTTAGAGAGAGCTTCATGCCATATTAGGGACCAACCATCCTGTCTTACAGAAGATGTAGTCAGAATGTCTTGAAGCCAAGCATGCTATCTAAGGTAACAACAAAAATAGAAGAGTTGACCCTGGGACAGGCAAGCTGTAAGACTCACTAAAACACAAATTCCCATGATGCAAGGTCACTGGTTCCAGGGCAAAATGTCACTGTTTCCCCTTCCTCCTCAGTCCTCTCAAACTAGAAAAGTACTAATTGAGCCGGGCCGTGGTGGCGCACGCCTTTAATCTCAGCACTCGGGAGGCAGAGGCAGGCGGATTTCTGAGTTTGAGGCCAGCCTGGTCTACAGAGTGAGTTCCAGGACAGCCAGGGCTATACAGAGAAACCCTGTCTCAAAAAACAAACAAACAAACAAACAAAAAACAAAAGAAAAGTACTAATTGTCACAGGCTCCTTAAATGCCTAAACACCTTTAGGGTGCTCTGGATGACCTATTTATGTATTTTACCATCCCAGGGGGCTTTCCCTTGTCTTTGCCGACACCTCCCTTTTAAAGGAAGCGTGGTTCTTCTGCTCCTAACTCCCGTGGCACCAATTACTCCAGGACAGTAATAGCATATGAACCAGGCGTGGGCAGACAGGGAATTTCCTTGTTTAGACACAAGACTGGTTCAAGTGTGGTCCATTGGTACCAACGGGATCCATCAGACTAACCCGATACATTGTGATTGTGTAGGATTTCTTCTGCAGAAGTTGCCACATTCAGCACAACAGGGAATAACAGTTGATATTCTTCCCCAGCTACACAAAATCCATCTTTTTAAAAAGCTACTCTTTTAAAATGTTTTATTAGCTTTAGTTATTTTATCTAGGAGTGTTTTACCTGTATACACCAATCTGTACCACACGCCTGAAATGGGGTGAGAAGGGAATATTTGGTTCCCTGGAACTGAAGTTACAGATGGTTGGGAGCTGCCATCTGCGTGCGGGTTGTAACTCGAACCCAGGTCCTCTGCAAGAACAGGAAGTGCTTGAAATCACTGAGCCATCTCTCTAGACCTGCCCCCCTTTCAAAAACTTCTTTTATTGTGTATGTGAGTGCAGTGCCATAGGAGACCAAAAGAGAGTTGGAGTTAGAAGGGATTGTGAGTCTCCTGATTTGGGTGCTGGGAACTGAACTCAAGTCATCTGCCAGAGCAACATTAACCACTGGGCCACCTCTCCAGCTCCCGAGTCCATTTTGTTTTAAGAGAAAATGAACGCATGGTAACAGAGGGGAGACACAGAGAACATGAGAGGTTCTAATATTGATCTGGCCCCTGAGCTAGAACTCCAGACAGGCAAGGGATTTGCTCCTTTGCTTAAGCTTTCTTAAATTGTATTTATATAAATCATGATCCAACTTATATTTGAATAATGATCTTCCTTTTTCTCTTTTTGAGAAAGGGTCTCATGTATCCCAACATCCCACTTTTGCTTCCAGCTTTCCAAGGATGACCTCCGACTTCTGACTCTCCTGCCTCCTCCACCTCTCAGGTGCTGGGATTGTCAGGCACCTGCTACTACGCACAGTTTCTGTGGTGCTGGGAATCAAACTTAAGGATTTGTGCATTCCCCACAAGCACTCAATCAACTGAGCTATATCCCTAGCCCTAAAACTTCTTATTCTTTTTAAAAATTTGTGTGTGTGTATGTGTGTGTGTGTGTGTGTGGTGTACATACATGCTTGCATGTGTGTGGGCACACATGTGTGGTTCTATGTGCATGTACGTGAACGTGCATTTGGAGACCCAACCTTATTCACTGAGGCAGGGTCTCTCAGTCAAACCCAGAGCTCACTGACATGACTAATCTCATCATCCAGCTTGCTTGGGGGATCCTTCCTCTCTGCTTCTGCGGCTGGAATTATAGGCAGGTCACCATACCTGTCCAGCATTTATGTAGGTTGTAAGGATCTGAACTCTGGTCCTCACTGCTTTTAGGCAATCACTTTAACCAGTGAGCCATTCACTAGCCCAACCTTGTTTGTTTGTTTGGTCGGTTTTGTTTTGTTTGTCTTTTTTCAATTCAGGGTTTCACTGTGTAGCCCTGACTGTCCTGGACTTCACTCTGTAGCCCAAGCTGGTCTCAAATTCAAAGATCTGCCTGCCTCTCATCCTGAATGCTGGGATTAAAGGCGTGTGCCACCACCACCTAGTGGGAACCGACTCCTTAAGGTACCTTTAACAACTTTAAAAATAGCTTTTATTTTGATGAATTTTAAAAATTATAATTACATTCATTTGTATGTGTATACATGGATACATATGTATGTATGTAGGTATACATGTACTATATATGTGTATGTGTGGGGATATGGTGCTGGGAGGACAAGGACCTACTATGTTGGTCCAGAGATTGAATGAGTGTCATGCTTGATAGTAAATACCTTTATCTGCTGAGACATCTAGCTAACCCTTAAAATAGCTTTCAGCTTGGAAATGTGCTGGCTGTTTAGGACCAAATTTTCAGAAGTTATGAATGCCAGAACCAGGAATAGTTTCCATAATCCAGACAGGTAGGACCTTGTCTGACAAACTTCTCCATCTGCATCTTTTAAAACAAAACAACAAAAATAACAACACACCCCAAACCCCAAAACCAACCAACCCAAAATCCAAAAAACCATCCCTCCTGGGAGGCGTTAGTTCAGGATGTATCTCAAAAATACTGGAAAGCTAGGTCACAAGGAAATAACTAGAGCTAGGGAACTCTGGCTGACGAGCCTCCTCAGGAATGCCTACTGAGAGGGGCAACCTTGACTTCAAGGCATACTGAGGGTAATGTGGTGGATGAATCCAGTGAGCAGAAGCTATTTTCTATGGGTGTGTCTGAGCCGTGCAAAGGACAAGTCTACAGGCAGATGATCAGTGGTTTGGCAGACGATCAGTGGGTCTGTTTTTAGTTTGTTTCTTATTCTTAGGTTCAGGTTCAGTGTTTCAGACATGAAGAGAACAACCATTATCCTCTCTAACTGTCCAGGCTTCAGAACGGCTCCTGCTTCCTCTCTCCTTTCCACTTTTATGCTTGAGCTTTGCCTTTTCATCAGGAATTGGGATTTTCAGTTTAAATTGTGTTCCCTATATGAAACCATCCAACACTTTATTTGAAAGTATGGCAAATGCACATGCTCAATCGTATCCTAGATGGAGTGGGAGCTGGCTAGAAAATAGGACGGAATGATCATGGAATTGTGCATTGCACAGTATATATTCATGTACACATGTACATATGTGTATGTGCATAGGTGTATGTGCATATGCATATATGCATTATTTAAACATGCACATATTTAAATAAGCATCAATTTAAATATACATTAATTTAAGTATTCATATATGCATCTATGTGTCCATATAGCTGTGTATCTATGTATCCATCAATTAGGTGCTGGGAACCGGTAGTAGCTCAGGTTAGAGTGCTTGCTTTGCATGTGGGAGGCCCTGGCTTTGATTCCTCAGCACTGGAAAACAACAGCAGTGCCTCAAAATCCAACCATCATAACCCCTACAAGCCAAACCAACGCATTAGTGATCTAGTTAAAATGATCCTTTAGGTCAACACTTAAATTCTAATAATCAAATAAAATTAAACACCTGTGGCCGGGCAGTGGTGTCGCACGCCTTTAATCCCAGCACTTGGGAGGCAGAGACAGGCGGATTTCTGAGTTCGAGGCCAGCCTCATCTACAGAGTGAGTTCCAGGACAGCCAGGGCTACACAGAGAAACCCTGTCTCGAAAAAAAAAAAAAAAAATTAAACACCTGTGCAAAAGGAAACACACCGAGTACCGGGAAGGAGTTTCTTGGTTTTTTTGCCTTAAGGAATCAGATACAGGAAATAGTCTTCTTTTCCTGGACATGTGGAAGTCAGAGGAGCGCATCAGAGCCTCTGGAAGGAGTTGTGGATGGTTGTGAGCTACCAGATGGGTGCTAAGAATTGAAGTTGGGTCCTCTGCAAGAGCTACACGTGGCTTTAAACTTTTGAGCCATCTCAGGGTCTCAGTATGCAGCCCCCATGTCCTGAACTTCCTATGTGGATCAAGTTGGCCCTGAGCTCACTGAAAACTGCCTACCCCTGCCTCCTCAGTGCTGATAATAAAGGTATGCACCACCACATATATTTCCCCCCTTCTCTCTTGGCATATACCATAACTGTTTATTTAAGGATGCACATACGCCTTTAGAAAAAAATCCATACATTGAGCCAACTGGTTGTATTTTTCAGTTTTATATTCTCAGTCCTGAATACTGTCTCTGGCTCAGTGGGTACTAATAAGAGTAAATCTCAATGCGATTCATGAAACACACAACTCAAACTGACTTTAAAAGGAAGACTCGTGTGTTAGTGCACACAAGAACTGCAGGGATGGGGTGGATGGTCTCCAATGTTGGATTCACCAGGTCCATTGCCATCAAAGACAGCTCTGTGTATCCCTCACTCTGGCTCATCGCATGGCTGCAGGATGCACGAAGAGTGGGTAGGTCGTGAACTAGCGTGGCACGAGACGAGAAGAGAATGCCATTTAGAAAACACCCCTCCCCCCTGTGGAGGGACCCATGTCTCCAGCCGCATATGTAACAGAGGATGGCCTTGTTGGACATCAATGGGAGGAGAAGCCCTTGGGCCTGGGAAGGCTCGATGCTCCAGTGTAGGGGAATGCCAGGGCGGGGAGGCCGGAGTGGGTGGGTGGGTGGGGGAGCCTTCACAGAAGCAGGAGGAGGGAGGATGGGATAGGGGGTTTCCAGAGGGGAAGCCAGGAAAGGGGAAAACATTTGAAATGTAAATAAATAAAATATACAATAAAAAAAGAAAACACCCCCACCCAATCAGTAAAGTTTTCTTTTGGATGATAGTATTATATTAATACATTCCAAATTTCAGTCCATCCTGGAATGTTGAGGATGTTTATCCAACAGTAGCAAATAATAAGCCATGATAGAACTCCTTATGATATATTACAGTGGCTTTACTGTTCATAGTTTTCTGTTCTTAGAAACCTAATAGAATGAAGATAGGGTGTTTTGTTTTGTTTGTTTGTCTTTAAAGGTTTATTATATTATGTATGTGAGTACACTGTCGATGTCTTCAGTCACACCAGAAGAGGTCTCCTAATAGGTGGTTGTGAGCCACCATGTGGTTGCTGGGAATTGAACTCGGGACCTCTGGAAGCGCAGTCAGTGCTCTTAACCACTGAGCCATCCCTCCAGCTCCAAGATTTGGTTTTTATACCATCATTCCTCATCTTGTAAGTATCAACTTAGTATAAACTGGATCCTATCGTGTTCCCATGTTTGAATTTTAAAAATTGCTGCTCCAAGCCAGTAGGTAAAAATCCTTGCTTCGAAGCACGATGGCCCAAATTGGTTCCTTAGAACAGGAGGGCGGTGGAGGGAGAGAGCCAACCCCTTAGAGCTGTCTTCTGACCTCCACACACACTCTTGCTGTGGCACACGCAGCCACACTCACACCATATGCACAAAGGAGAAAAAATTAAATTACTGAAAACTTGCAGTCAATTCTGAAAGCAACTAAGGTGCTCTCTGTCCAGCCTGCCGTCTCAGATAATAAACTAAGATTTAACTCTTTCCATAAGAACAAGCAAGCACATCCATTTCATTTACTTTATCCCTTTAACAAATGGTAGAATTAAAAATACCAAAGAGTTGCTCTTAAAATAAATTTATAATACTTTATACCCGTTTCTATGTGTAAATGTTTGATTTGTGTGCCAGTTTTGTATTGTGATACACTTGTGGTTGCATGGAAAAATTCTGAGGTCAAAGGAGGTTGTGTGTGAGAAAATCTAAGAAGCCTTGCTTTGAGTAGGGTTTCAGCTTTGATGTTGTTGGCCCCTTCTGTTGCAGCTGCTTGTGCAGTGTGGGATGGTCAGCAGCACCCTCAAGTGCCTGGTAGAACCCCTCTTCCCAGCTTCAGTTGTCACAGATGAATGTCCCGAAGGAGACTTAAATTGATTTAAATAATTTGGGATTACCCCAGGAGCAGAGGGTAGGCCAGCTTGATATAAGGAGAAGGAACTCTTCGGAGGAGATTTATGTGAGTATATGTATGTATATGTGTATATGTATATATGTGTGTGTATGTGTGTATATGTGTATATGTGTATATATGTATATATGTGAGTGTATGTATGTATATGTATATATGTATATATGTGAGTGCATGTATGTATATGTGTATATATGTATGTATATGTGTATATGTATGTATATATGTGTGTGTATGTATGTATATGTGTATATGTGTATATATGTGAGTGTATGTATGTATATGTATATATGTATATATGTGAGTGTATGTATGTATATGTGTATATATGTATGTATATGTGTATATGTATGTATATATGTGTGTGTATGTATGTATATGTGTATATGTGTATATATGTATATATGTGTGTGTGTGTGTATATATGGATGTATTTGTATGTGTAGCATGCATATATGCATGTATACATGTATACATGTGCATATGTGTATATATACATATATGCTTGTATTTAAACATGCATATATTTAAATACACATCTATTTAATATACATCAATTTAAATATGCACATATGCATCTATGCATCTATGTATCCATGTATCTATGTATCCTTCAGCCAAGCAAGGTTTTGTCTGGAAGTTAATGGACCTGGTTAGGTACTAGCAATCACCCCCATGCAGGTGGCTATGCCACTAAGTCTGGCCATGAGTGGTGCCTTTAAGATAGCTCTACCCACTTCCAGTCTTTCACAGGCTACCGTAGTGGAGACAAGTGCTGTCTGTTTAGAAGAGAGCTTCATTTAGGGAACCTCCCCCCCAGGGTCAGTAGACATTTTTGTTATTTATTTATTTATTTTTATTTTGTTAATTTGTTTTTATTTTGTGTGCGTTGGTGTTTTATCAGTATTTATGTGTGCCGCATTCCCTATTCCCTGGAACTGGAGTTGTGAACTCCATGTGGTTGCTGGGAATTGAACTAGGGTCCTGTGGAAGAGCAGTCGGTACTCTTAACCACTGGGCCATTTCACCAGCACCCCCTACCCCCACTCTTTTTTAAAGACAGGATTTCATGATGTAACCCTGACTAGCTTGGGACTTGCTTTGTAGAGCAAGATAGCCTTGAACTCACAGACTGTTTATACCTCCCTGGTGCTGGGATTAAAGGTGTGCATTACCATTAAAAAAAAACAAACAAAGCAACATAAATAAATAAAGAATTTGTATAAAGAAACTTCAAAATATCCTGCCATTTTT
>JADRCH010000033.1:10246629-10337835 GCA_019843965.1 Rhynchomys soricoides | reverse complement strand
CCTTACATATCCCAGGGCCCAGGCAGATGCTCTACATACAGCTGTGTCCCCAGCTCCTTCCTGGTTTTTCTTCCCGATCTTTTCTTTCTTTCTGTCTTTTTATCAGACATGTGAAGCATACCCTAGAAGAAAACAAAGCAAAGCCACACTCTGTCCTGCCTGCTTTCCCCCACTCCCTCTTTTCTCTCTACTGCTTTGCTGTGACTATTATCTGAGTGACTATTGACTTCCTTCCGGGATTTGGTTTTTTTTTTTTTTTTTTTTTTTCCAGAGTGATCCATCTTTATTAAAGGTGCATGCCTTTACACCAGACTCCTAGCTTTACATTTTGATGAATAATTATTATCCTTAGAAAACAGTGGGCTGCCGCAAGGTCACACTCTAATGAATGCCAAAGGAGGGTTGACTACTGAGAGAAATACAGAAAACAAAACAAGCTGGTTGGCACTGCCAGCCCTTACTTGGCTGTCTCTTATGTTTCCCTGATTACCAGAGCCAGAATTAGCTGTGAGTGGGAGGCCGTACTTTTTTTTCCTAGCTCCCACCCCATGTTGACTCACATGGGCCATTTCAAAAGGATCCACAAGTCCAAAATTATTTGCAATGAATACAAATACTTCATTTCTAATTTTGGTCTTTTATTAAGGTCTACAAAGGTTTTGTGTACTTGATAGTTAAATAAAGTATTATGGGAACCGATATCTAAATTTGACTCTTTTGACTTGCTCCCGGGAGTCATTTCTTAGATGGAATATTAAAAGTTTAGCTCCTTGGAAGTTGTTTTCACAAGTGATGCTTTGGTCAAACCTCCTCATACCATGGCATGGAGTCAAAAGAGCTGCTTTGACCTGTTTGTTTGGGGATTTTTTTGTTGTTGTTTTTTTTTTTTTTTTCTTTCCCTCATCTCAAAAAACTTGCTTCTGTTTATTCAAAATTTATCTGTATTTTTATCATTCCTTTGACTCTTGTTCTAAGAATTATCTAAAAGAATAAATGTAAGCCAACTAGTTCTACCTAGGAGTCTATAACTGAATCCACCCATCAAGAGGCCACTGCTAAGGGTGGTGGAGACCTTCAGCACTGAAAGCCACTTACTCATTTGTCCGGACCTTTTCACCAACACAGGAAGTGCCCATGTCATTTCTTACCAGCAGGAAACAATGCTGATTTCTCTTTTACAGAAAACAGGAAATTCTATTGGTCATTATCTCACAGTAAATCGTCTGCATTCATTCTCCATGATAGGACATAGAGGATTCTGGTCTCTAGCAGAAAGGTCTCTGGTCATATGATCTGCTTCCACAATGGCTCTTTATACTCCTGGTAAAGAGTCTGAGTTTACTCTTGGACATCTCCTTATAATGTAGCATTTTCCCTTCTGGAGCCTCTCCGGTGGGAAACAGAAAACATTCCTTTCCTTTCTGAAAACCCTTGAGAAGTGTCCGTAGTGCACTGTGTATCCTTGATATCCTGGGGGTATAGAGGACATTACTGATTGCCATTAATATATCTTACAACTTTCAGACAAAAGGAGACATTGTGGAAGAAAGGTGTCTTAGGGTTTCACTGCTGTGAAGAGACACCACGACCATGGCAACTCTTATAAAGGAAAACATTCAAATGGGGCTGGCTTACAGTTTCAGAGGTTTAGCCTCTCATCATCAGGGTGAGAAGCATGGCTGCATGCAGGCAGACATGGTGCTGGGGAAGGAGCTGAGAGCTCTACATCTTGATCCACAGGCAGCAGAAGGAGGTTGTTCCACACTGGGCATAGCTTGAGCATCTGAGATCTCAGAGCCCATCCCCACTTCCTATAATAAGGCCACATCTACGCCAACAAAGCCACATCTCCTGACAGTGCCACTCCCCATGAGCTAAGCATTCTAACACGTGAGTCTATGGGGGTCATTCCTATTCAAACCACCACAGAAGGTTTACTTGATTTCAGGGCTTGTGTTATGCCCGGTTGGCACCATAGCTTTTGAATCTATGGTCAGGGAGAACAAATTGCGGACCGGGCAGTGGAAGAAAAGGTTTATCTCATGCACATAAACGGAGAGAAAGATTCTGAGTCCCAGTACATCCTTCAGAGGTGTATCCCTAGATACCTCAGTTCTCAACAGTGTGGCACCTAAAGGTTTTACTGACTTCCAATAACACCACAGGCTGCAACCCAAACCTTAACTACAGGGGTTTGGGAGAATACTCATCCAAACTATAGCTCACACCTGCTTCAGATCTTGATTTGACTGAAAACGACTGTCAGAAGTACTTTTGAGACAAACAGGGAATTAAACACTGGCTAGATGATATTAAAATATGACTGTTAGTTTTTCCAGATATGGTCATTGTACTGGAGTTACATTAACCAAAACTATTTTCTATCAGGGAGATAAACTTAGAGCTGAAATGATAAAAAAAAAAAGTTTGATATTTACCTTAAAATATTCCAAAAAGAATAAAATAAGATAATTATTTATAAATATTATATAATAAATGATAATTATTTAGAAAAATGATTTTTATGTGAATAAATGTTTTGTCTGTCTGTATGTCTCTGTACCATGTGCATGCCTGGTGCCCACAGAGACAAAAGGCTGCATCAAATCCCTTGAAACTAGAACTACAGATGGTTGTAAACCACTATGTGGATGCTAGGAATTGAGTCTGGGTCCTCTGGAAGAGCAACCAGTGTTCTTAACTGTTGAGCCATCTCCCCAGCTCCGAGTATAAATCCTAATTATTAAAGCTATAAATAGTGAGATTCATTACATTATTTGCTTTAATTTTATATATGCTTTTAAATGGCACAAAAATTTTAAAATTTAGGGGTTTCGTTTGTTTTTTGCTTTGCGAGATTTTTGTTTGTTTGTTTGTTTGTTTGTGACAAGATCTTACTAGGAAGCTCTGGCTGTCATGGAGCTCACTACATAGATTAGGTTGGCTTTGAACTCACAGAGATTCTTGAACTCACAGAGATCTGCCAGCCTTTGCCTCCCAAGTGCTAGGATTAAAGGCATGCACCACTGTGCCTGAAAAGGATTTTATTCATTTTAATTGTTTTAATTGTGTGTTCGTGCTTGCATATACATGAGTGTGAATCCCCACATGGGCCAGAGGTGTGGGATCCCTGGATCTGAAATTACAGGTGATTTTGAGCTATCCTGCAGGTGCTGGGAACCGAACCTGGATCCCCTGCAAGAGTAGCCAGTGCTTTTAACCACTGAGCCATCTCTTCAACCCATGACATTTTTGTTTATCAGCAAAAGAACATATTCTTTATTCTTAATGTTTTTTTTTAAACTAATAATTAGTGTAATAGAAACAGAGAAGATATACTATGCAATCAAGGTCTCACCTATTGTACTGGCTGGTTTTGTGTGTCAACTTGATACAAGCTGGAGTTATCACAAAGAAAGGAGCTTCCCTTGAGAAAATGCCTCCATGAGATCCAGCTGTAAGGCATTTTCTCAATTAGTGATCAAGGGTGGGAGGGCCCCTTGTGGGTGGTGCCATCCCTGGGCTGGTAGTCTTGGGTTCTATAAGAGAGCAAGCTGAGCAAGCCAGGGGAAGCAAGCCAGTAAGGAACATCCCTCCATGGCTCTGCATCAGCTCCTGCTTCCTGACCTGCTTGAGTTCCAGTCCTGACTTCCTTTGGTGATGAACAGCAATGTGGAGGTGTAAGTTGAATAAACCCTTTCCTCCCCAACTTGCTTCTTGGTCATGATGTTTGTGCAGGATCAAGAATCCTGACTAAGGCGCCTATGTTATTTTTAATAAAGTAATCCAAAACACTCACTAAATTAAATGACTAAGGTAGCATCTTTTTATACTTTATTAGTAACTATTAGGTTTCAGGTGACTTAGAAGTAATGACTCTATATGGCAGGTCATATAATTCTCTTGTGCTTAAGGAAACTGAATTTCCCAGATCAAAACAGCTAGCACAATTATCAGTGCCAGCGAAGTCTGAGGTTTGGACACACTCTTGTCTAAACCCAAAGGCCACACTCTTCTCTCTTGCCACCCAGCCTCTCATTCTCTTGGTATTTGGGGCCTTGTTAACTGTTGGCAGCTAAGTCAACCGCTAATTAGAGTAATTCTCCGAAAATGTTAATCAGAGCATGTTTCTTTTCTGCAGAAAAATTTCCGGCTCGCACAGAGTCGAATCCAAACGGTTCCAGAGTTTGCAGTGCCTTTCTGGGGTCTCTCCATCTTTGGCACCCTGTTCTGCTTCCTTTCTTTCGGCTTCCTCTCTGCTTGCTCCGCTGTGGCCCCGCCAGCATCTTAAATGCTTTCCTCAAGTGTAAGGAGCATCCTACTTCTGCTCATCCCGTGGTATTCACTTTGCCTACTTTCTTCTCCTTCCTCTGATTTTTTAAGTCTCTGTTCCAGTCTTTTCCTGGGAGAAGACTCCCCGTCCATCGCTATGAAATTGCCCCTCCCGCATCATGTTCTCTTTTCCTCCCTGCGTCTCGCTGATTGACAGCTGAGTGAACTGACTTGTTTGTCTGTCTCCCTACAATATAATGCAGACCCTGGGGGGGGGGGTGCCTCTTTTTCACTTCTATATTACTCTAGCACTTAGTATAATAACTGGCACATCACAGCTGTTCAAGAACATTTGTTGTATCATTGGATAGCTTGACCTCATCAGCTGACCTGGTTTGCTGTGTGATATAACCTCATGCCAGGCAACTTAGGAGACGGGAATGGAATCATTGGTAAGGACAGGCAGCGCTCTCTGATCCCGTTTTATATCGTGGACACTGTCAGGGTGTGTGTGGAGGGGTGTTGTGTGGTCTACCCACAACATATCTCCTTGCATGATATATGAGCAAGTTGCCTAATTCTTTTTGGTCTTCATTTTATCGTGGGCAAAACGGATATAAGAACCGTTAGGTAACTATGTAGGGTATTAGGTTAGACACTTCCATCTCCCTTTTGGGCTAGTAGAGAGCTTCCTCCTCAGCTCCACAAACTGTTTTTGCTTTCACGATCCCAGACAGCTGGTTAGTCAGCCAAGAGCTCTGAAAGGTCTTTGGCTAGGAACTCAGGATTTATGAAAGCCACTGTTTCTCTCTCTCCCATCTGAGCCCGTAGATAACAGGAAATAGCCTCTCTGATTTATTGAATTAGCATCTCCAGTGTGGCTTTTGGTGCCAGATGAACACTTTCCAGTTTGATAAGAATCACTTGCTAATGGGGATTAGATATAAAAATGACAGTGGTCGGAGTTGGATCATTCACCTTCTTCTTCTTCTTCTTCTTCTTCTTCTTCTTCTTCTTCTTCTTCTTCTTCTTCTTCTTCTTCTTCTTCTTCTTCTTCCTCCTATTCTTCTTTTTCCCCCTCCTCCTCTTCCTCCTCCTCCTCCTCCTCCTCCTCCTCCTCCTCCTCTTCTTCTTCCCAAAACCCTCTGCTATGCCAAACATTTACACAAAGACTTAGTGTTCTTACACTTCTCTAGGACTTAACAAATTTGTTATTTTTATGATGTAACCTGTAAACACTAAGAGATGTTTACTGGGAGGTGAAGTATTTTTTTTTTTTTTAATGGAGCAAAAAAATATGGATGTATCGGTAAAAACAACGTTTTAATCCTATGCCGTTTTGATTTCAGGTTGAGCACAGAGTAGACCAACCACAGGCATGTACATTAACAGAAGTAATAAGCTAATTAAATAGCACACAGACCTTGTATTGTCTAGGTAATAATGCTCTAAGGTTATGCCTTAGTTTACAGTGGCAAAGGGGATGTCATAAGGGAGGATGAGCTGCTGGGGATCTTTTTGTGCCGCGAGTTATGTGCAGGTTAAGATAATCAACACTCTTTTTATTCCATTCCCCCCACCGCGAATAGACTCATAAAGAAGATAAATCTGTGCTTCGCATGTTTCTTGAATACTGTTTTATGCTACTTAGCTCATGGGATCTTGGGCAGAGCGATGAAAGAAGAAGAGAAGTACATTCCCTGGGGCTGAGCTTGGGAGTGGATGGTTGAGCCAGGCAGCTATACTAAGGAAGACGGGCTGCCCCTGGTTCCTGGGTTTTAAGACACAACCAAAGAGAAAACACACAAGCCCTGTGCCGAGTGTACCTTTCCCTACCATCTCTAAACAAACACAGCAAACAGGTCCAAAAGCCCAAAGGTGGGTCTGGCACAAGAAGCTGGGTTTCCTGGTGATGGTACTCTGTATCTTGGCATTTAGTCTGTGTTTATGGTCAAAGCAGCAGACATGAGGTAATGAAGCAGAGACAAGGAATACACAATAATCACCACACCATAAAGGCACTGTGTACTCTGCACCTTTTTTGGAGGCTGGAGTCAGCTGTGCTGCATCTGCTTTGGGTCCTTCTGTGGCCAAGGCTTGCTCTATTCATCTGTCCACAATTGCCCAGTGTTGCATCATAGCTACTGGAAGGCAGTGAGAGCCGTGAAAAGCAGATGATGTAATTAACCTGTCAGGGATACCTGTCAGGACTGGTACTGATAGTAGCCAATGCCAGAAACTCCTTAGTACGGGGCATGATGGTTACAGGCCGTGGGTTCTATCTTAGTTACTTTTCTCTGTAGACCAGGTTGGCTTTGAACTCAGAGATCCGCCTGCCTCAGCTTCCCAAATGAAGGGATTAAAGACATGCATAACCACTTCCCAGCTTTTCTTAGTTACCTTTCTATTGCTGTGACAAAACACCATGACCAAGGCAACTTACATACTGTTAGTTGACTTATGTTGGTGGAACAGAGGCATGGCAGCCACAGCTGAGAGCTTACTTCTTGATCTGCAGGCAGGAGGCAAAGGGGGGGTTGGGGTGTGTTAGGGGGAATGGTAAGAGTCTTTTGAAGCCTAAAAACCTACCTCAAGTAACATACTTCCTCTAACAAGGCCACAGCTCCTGAAACTTCCCAAACAGGTCCACCAGCCAGAGACCAAGTATTCGAACATTTGCGCCCATGGGGACCATTCTCATTCAAATCACTACAGGCTCTGTTTCTTTATTGGCATACCTCCGTGGGTTTCAGGCTTTTGCTGAGAGATGTCTATATTTGTTCACATGCACTTGTTTCATCTAGAGAAGAGAGTAGGAACCGGTGTCATGGAGCAAAGGCCATAATAACATGAAGGGACGTATGACTGAGGGAGAGTCGGTGAGCTCATTTCCTTCCTCAGGGACTCAAGGGGTTGTATGTCAGTGACAGCTTTGAGTCTGCATATGTGAAGTTGTCTGCTTGCCTTATTGTAATTTAAAAGTTATTACATTTATTTATACCGTGTATCTCTCTGTGTGTGAACATGTGTGTGTGTGTATGTGTGTGCCTTGTGTGTACACATGCCACAGTGCAAGTGTGGGACTCCCAGATCTAGGACTCAGGACCCCCTGAGCCATTGCCTTTGCCTCCCTACTATGGTTTTGGTAGGGCCTTAAATGAGTTTAATGTAAAAGGATTCTCTTGGTGGTTCGTGACTCTAAATCTCAGCGTTTGGGGGAGGAAGAGAATTGAGAGTCCAAGATACACAGTGAATTTGAGGGCAGACTGGACTGCATGAAACACTGTTCAAACGGCAAAATTAAGTAGGCTAAAAAAAATTCTCTATGAAAGTTATGAGACAGTACGTCGAGTTACAGTGTGACAGAGGTACTGCAGAGTAACCCCAAGAAAGCATGCCAGGAGGTGAGTAATTAACTGCGAAGACAGCAAAGATATCAGTGGGTGTAAGCTTTACAGCTCAGCATAGCCATGGCTGAAGAGAACAGAGTGGCACGCCAGACAATAGACTCTGGTCTCTGTTGCTCTGCCAAGCAACAGCAACAATGTCTGGTTATCACATTCCAAAAGAACTCCATCATGAAATGGTCAGGGGGCAGAGACTAGGGCTAAAGCTGTTTCTGAAGATGCCTGATGTCCCACAAAGTAAAGGCAGCATGGAGATGCTGTATAAAAGGGGGGGTGGCATAGTTACTTTGGGGGGCAAGATCGTGAAATGCTTCCGTGATAAGAGGTGCATCATGTTTATGGGGGAAAGGATTCCAGGGAACAGCCTTGGGAAAAAGAGAGCCTGTTGAGTTCAGGGAGACAAATATTTACCGAATGAGTGTGAGACAGAAGAATGAGTAGCTTCTCAATTTACCAAATCTGATCCTTTGTTAACAGTAAAACGGAGTCGAAGCCAAATTCTGTGTGTGAGTGCATGTGTGTGTTTGGCTTGACCACTGAAGCTATTTCTCCCCAAACTTCCTCCATTTTTCCAGTCAGCTAGAGAGTATTTGGCTGTTAGAAAACAGGAAAAGAGCACACATAGCAAGCAAAGGTGTATGTGTCATGGGAAAATCATGGTTCTAGGAAATCAAAGCAAGTCCTAGAACAGATCTCAGTTTTAGTTATAGCTTGAATTAAGAAACCTTCACATTCTAGAAACACTACCTGCTCATCTCCTGAAGATCTGTCAGAAGCCCGGGAGTGAGGATGTAGGGGGAAAAATCCAAACTAAATAACTATGTAATAGTACTAGTGAGATTTCATTATATGAGACACCATATTGGCATGTTTCCTTTAGATGTCTTGGAAGTGGTACAGAATGAGCCATGTTGTGGATGTAGTGACTCCTTTCAGGGTTATCGATTGTTCACAATGTGTCGTCACTTCAATTCCTTGCTAGAGTCACTAAAAGGACCAATATTCAGTAGGACCAGCCTTTGAACTAAGTGCGAAGCTCCTCAGATGTGCCGCAAATGAGGAGGCCCATGGGAGCAAGAACGAAGCCTGCGCCAGCTGGTGAGGGCTGTTAGTGTGTTCTGAATTCATCTCTATGTGCTGTGCTGTGACGAAGTCTTCAAGAGTGTATAAAGGTGGGGTGGGGGAGAAGAGCTTCAAGGGACAAGGCTGGGAAGTACTTGACACCGTGAAGCTCCGTGAAGCTGCTCAAACAGGTTGGACCTTGGTTCCCACTGAATGTTGTCCGTGAGCAGAGGTGTTTTCTTATGTGGCAACAGATAGGAGTTGATGCTCTACTCCGCCTAAGTGAGGGGATGCTGAGCCGGAGAGCAGGGCAAAGCATTATCATAAATCAACCGAAGCTAGCTGGGCAAAGAAGCGGGAAGCAAGATGCCAGTGAAGTATCGAGTTTAGTGTAAAGGAACTGATGTTTATGGGTAGATTTTCTTTCTGCCTGCATGCAGTTCCTGCTGTGGCCAGAAGATCCCAGGGATCTGCAGGCATAGTTGATTATGAGCTGCTCTGTGGGAACTGGGAATCAAACCCAGGTCCTCTAGGGCGGGAAACCAGTGCTCTTAACCACTGAGCCATCCCTCCAGCCTAACAGTTCCCTTTTGGAATAGTCTCCCCTCCTGTTCCTTTTGTATTCCCTTACTTATTCTCCAGTTGCATTTGTTACTCTCTCCATGTATATATGTATGTATGTATGTATGTATGTACGTACATACATACGTATCTGAGTGCTCTATCTACATGTATACCTTCGTGCCAGAGGGGGGCATCAGATCCCCTTATAGATGGTTGTGAGCCACCATACGGTTGCTGGGATTTGAACTCAGGACCTCTGGAAGAGCAATCAGTGTTCTTAACCACTGAGCCATCTCTCCAGCCCCCATCTCCTTTTATTGTTTTTCTTGGCTTTTGAGACAGAGTTGTTTTTTTTTTTTTTTTTTTTGCTATGTATCACAAATTGGCCCAAACCTTTGATCCTCCTGCCTCAGCCTCTAGTGTGCTTGCATCACAGGGATGGCTGAGTCTCTGGCTTACTTGGCACACTTTCTGCTAGGGTTTTTCTGTTCCAGTTGATGGACAAATGCTGACATGCCTTAGACATTTAGTCAAGGCCAGTTACTCTTGACCTACATCCTTATCCAGGTGATCTTCTCTGTGGTAGACTCTACTATTGACCCTGGTTTCATTCTTCCTGCTCCTTGTATCCAGGTTTGAAACTGGCAAAACATACTTCTCCTGTCCTGGACTTGGGACTGGGAATGTATAATCACTTGCTTTAGGTAGTGATCTATTGGCAGAGTCAAGAGTGCATCACGAGCTTAGACAGGATCTCCCATACTTCATCTTGCTCTCTTGGTACAGTGCCATGTACATGGCCTGAAAGAGCTATGGGAAACTGGGAGGATGGCAGCCATACAGAATAGAGATGCTCACTTGACCCACAGACCTGCAGATAGAGATGGAGATGCCTAGCTAGAATGTCAATGCCAGATGCAGGCACAGACAGACTCATGTAGTCTTATGGCACTGTCATGGTTTGAATATGCTTGGCCCAGGGAGTGGCACTATTTGGAGTTGTGGCCTTGTTGGAGTAGGTGTGTCACTGAGGGTGTGAACTTTAAAACCCTCATCCTAGCTGCCTGGAAGTCAGTATTCTGCTAGCAGCCTTCAGATGAAGATGTAGAACTCTCAGTGACTCCTGCACCGTGCCTGCCTGGATGCTGCCATGCTCCCACCATGATGATAATGGACTGAACCTCTGAACCTGTAAGCCAGCCCGAATTAAATGTCGTCCTTAGAAGAGTTGCCTTGGTCATGGTGTCTGTTCACAGCACTAAACCCTAACTAAGACAGGCACTGAGTGTTAGGAATGGCTATGCAGCAACAGCAAACCAACATACCATCTGTTTGTATGAACTTCCAAATATAGGGACTCAGCTTTGCCTTTCAAGCTTGTATATTCAGTTGAGTACTTGGCTTCTCCATTCCGCATCTCAGAAGCATTCCAAACTGAAACATAAACAGTAGTAATAAATACTTTTTAAAAATCAAGAAATAACTGTTTTCAAGCTGCCTTCTTCCATCTAAGTAAACTATGTAATCATCCTCCTATTTGTTTAAACCCCAAACAGGAGGCATTCCTGATTCTCTTTTCTGTCTCTGTTTATATTTAGTCTGCTACAGAGCCCTGCGCAGCTCCCCGTGAACTATTTAGAACACAGCCACTTTCCTCCGCCTTGTGTAGCATCTCTGACTTGGAACACTTCAATACCCCCTTTGTCAACCTTCTGTGCTTTTACTTTGGGCCTATTCTCCACATATCAGCCAGGGTAATCTTTTGAAAGAGTAACTCAGGTCATTCCTGCCTCTTCCCCAGTGGTCATTACCTGGAATAAACGCCAAACTCCTCCAAGGCTCTCCTGTTCTGACCCCATGGCCTTGCTGGTCTTGTTACACAGATCTCCAACACTCGATTGGTTCTAATTTAGGGGACTTTCCTTTACCAAGTGTACTTTCTCCCAGCTATTCCCATGGCTGCTGTTGTCTCACTTGTGTAGCAAGGAGCTTAAATATGACCTTTTCAGAGAGGCCTTCTTTGTTTTAAAACAGAAGGATGGCCAGCCTCCACTTGCACGTTTATTGGTGTCATGGTGCCTGAGTCCTCCTATGAAAAGGCCTGGCTATTTCAGCTTCTCAGAGTACCATGGGCAGACATCTTGTAGCTCTTTAGGAGTTGCTTTGTTAACAAGAGAGTTGACTGACTCATGACTGTACCCATCCATGCCCGGGAGACCTGCACCTAGTGGTATAGATAAAGACTGTCTTTGTTAGGGTTTTACCACTGTGAACAGACACCATGACCAAGGCAACTCTTCTAAGGATAACATTTAATTGGGACTGGCTTACAGGTTTTGAGGTTCAGTCCAGTATCATCGAGGTGGGAGCATGGCAGGGTCCAGGCAGGCATGGTGCAGGCGGAGCTGAGAGTTCTACATCTTCATCTGAAGGCTGCTAGCAGAAGACTGACTTCCAGGCAGCGAGAATGAGGGTCTTAAGCCCATGCCCACAGTGACCCACCTACTCCAACAGGGCCACATCTTCTAATAGTGCCACTCCCTGGGGTGAGCATACACAAACATCAGAGACCATCTGCCTCAGTAGGAGGTGTGTGCCTGTGAGGAAGGTGTTTCTTGTGGAGTTGGAGGCGATCGTTGGGCATGCTTTCCAGTTTGGCTTCTATGTCTATACTTACAGTTCCTTTCCCCCTCCAGTTACGGATCCCCAAAACACTCTTTAATAGAAATATATTTTATATTTTATATATTATATAATGTAACACAATATTAATATAATCATATGTTTATATATTCTGCATGCTAATTATGAGGTCATGTTGGCTTCCCAATAGCAATGAAACTTTGTTTCTTTCACAGTGTTTAAAAATGATTCAAAATTATTCTACTGGTGTATGTATAGGCTGCAGTTCATTTCTCCCCTTGGAAGGAAAGTGATGTGAGTGTAGGCCTCCCCTGCCCCACCACACTCCAGCCCTGTATTCCTAGTGCTCTGAACAACAGTGGCACTGGCCGTTTCATCATCATAGCAAATACCTTTGGTTTGTGCCAGGTGCTGTTATGAATAACTTCCCATATTGAACCTCTTCCTCCTCCGGCCCCACCCCCACCCCCACCCCACCCCCCGCACATTGGAACCACTGTTTGCTCTGCTTTACAGATGGGCAAACACAAATACAGAGAGATTAGTTGGCCATCCCAGAGTCACACAGTAGGTAAGTAATACAACCCATATTGGAATTCAGGAGATCTGGGTCTACGTTCTATGTACTTCCCTATGCCATAGGCTAGTTTCTTTCTTTTGCCATAGCAACTGTTCAATAAATGTTTGCTGAGTGATGAGATAAGCAGAAGAGAGCAGCTGGGCCTGCTTTTTCTAATCCGGGGTCTGAAGAGTTCATCTGCCCATCCAATTGTCTCAGTTTTGTTGCTCTTGTTATGACAAGGTCTCCCTCACTATGCAGCTAAGGCTGGCCATGAACCCACAATCCTCCTGCCTTAGCTTCCTGAATGCTGAGGTCACAGGTGTACACCACCATGTCCATCTGACAGATATTTTGAGTATCCATGAGATAACAGGTGTACACAACAACATCCAGCTGACAAGTATTTTGAGCATCCATATGCCAGGTCTGGTGAAATGTTTTGGGGACACAATATGAGTGAACCAAATGGGATCCCCATCCTTGAGCAGCTTATTAAATTTAATGGAAGACAATAAATCATATTTGAAGATAAATATGTTATTAAACATTATTACTACTTGCTATCCAAAATGCTTGATTTACTTTTCTGGCCCCAGAGTATCACTCATACCTAATCCATAGTGCACCCATTATGAGGTGATGGGTCTGTGATGGTGATGAGGATGTTTCCTATAGTCACACACACACACACACACACACACACACACATACACACACACACACATTTATGTGCATTAGTGTTTGTTTATATATGCATTAAGTGTTTGCCTGTTGTCTACGGAGACCAGACGAGGAGGGTGGACCTCCAGGAATTGGAGTTACTGATGGTTGTGAGATATCATAGAGGGACTGCAAACAGAACCCAAGTCCTCTGCAAGAGCAAACCACAAGGGCTGTTAACTGCTATACAATCTCTCCAGCCCTAAAACTTTTTAAAAATATATTTATTTTATGTATACATATATTTTGCTTATACATATGTATATGAACTACCTGCATGCAGGTGACCTAGAAGACTAGAAAAGAGCATTGAATTCCCTGGGACAGGAGTTACAGAGGGTTGGAAGCTGGCACATGGGTGCTGGGGACCTATGTAAGAGCAGCCAAGTGCTCTTGGATGCTGAGTCTAGCCCTTTCCCCAATTTTTAAAATTGCATTTTGATTGATTGATTGATTGTGTAGGTGTATGCATGTACCATGGGTGAGTGGAAGTCAGAGGACAACTTGCCAGGGTCAGTTCTCTCCTACCATGTAGATTCTAGGAAAAGAAGTCACGAGGTCAGGCTTGGCGGCACAGGGCTTTGCTGAACTATCTCACTGGCTCATCAGCATGCTTCTCTCCCCTGAGTCGGAAGCAAACTCAACACATCTCAGCCTTCTAGCAAAGGAGAATGAATGGTCTTAGACAGGGAGATGGCTCAGTGGGTAAAGGTGCTTGTGCCCGAGACTAATGATCTGAGGATGATCCTAGAACCCACAGGATAGAAGGAGAGGATCAGTTCCTGCAGGTTGCCCTCTGACCCACACTTGCATGGTGGCATGAGCAAGCCCAGCCACATACATATTCACGTGCACACTCGTGCGTGCAAACACACACACACACACACCCCAAAATGTTTAAAAAGAAAAAGACTGAAGCTTTTGTTTGTAATGGTGACTCACTGTAGGAAGAAATACCCAGTTCATTATCCTGCATCTTGGTCTCTGACTCAGTCCAGGAAATAATCCTGAGGTCCAGAAGGAGCTCAAAAGGCCCAGAAGTTTGCTGTCCCCGCAGTCTGAGAATGCACTCGTTAAGGAGGGAATGCTTTGTTTGGTGATCAAGAGCAAAGGCTGTGGGATTCAGACCCAGCCTGTACTTTTGCTCTGTCTCTCTATTTATCACACGGTGGCCTGTGTACTTAGCTGAGCTTCCTTTGTCTTTCAAATGGGGTGACAGTCACATCTGTGTCCCAGGATTACATCAAGTGGCTACAATGAAGACACGAATTAAACCGTTTTTAGGGAAGATAGCATCTGAGGTTCTCATGGATGTTGTAAATGACAACCTGGGACTCTCTCGTCCCTCAGCCTGGTAAAATGCAAAAGCTGAGAAACTGGCAAGAGGCCAGGTTCTGGTCACATTGTCACCAAGGCTTTTCCCTGCAGTTCACTAAAGCACCTCTTCCGGCCCAACAGGCTCATCTGCTCCTCTCTCCGTCTGCTCTCCACTGGGGAGCATAGACCTTCTGCTCATCTTTCTTTTCCTCTCAAATTATTGGAACAAGGACACACTGTTGGCACAGCGAGGGAAGGATGTCTCTCTGTAGAGTGTAATTGTCTCTGTAGAGGAAAAGGTGTCTCTCTGTAGAGTGTAAATGTCTCTCTGAAGCAAGTGTCTTTGACGCTTAGAAAACCTAAATCTGTACAAGTGGCAGCAGCTTGGGGCCTTCTCTTCCTCCTTCTTTTCCTTTGCCATAAGAAAAAAAAAATGGAGCAGCTCCTCCTGTTTTCAGTGCATTTCTTATCCCCCTGCCTTCCTTTAAAGGAAGGAATAGGAAAAGCAGAAACATGAGGTAAACAAGAGGTGAGCCTTTTTAAGTAGACCCCAAAGCAGGTTGGAGATGTCCAAGGGAAGATTCGTAAGAGGTTGTTTGATAAATACATTTGGACCTAGAACAAGATGGGAGAGCACAGGCCGTGCTGAACCCAGACTGGAGTGAAGACTTCCCTGTGGGGCAGCCACATGAAGTCATGGATGTGGTGTTGAAGCCCAGTAGGTGGACTATTCTGCACAAACTCCCCCGCTCACAAGTGTTGGCTCAAGACTCTGTGGCAGAGAGAGTAAACCACCGTCCTCTGTTTTTGCCCAAAGCCTGAGGGTTATTCACTTAATCCCAGGTTGACCTCCCTGTAGAATCGGCTTGTAGTGCACAATAAATAAGGCAGGGGGCGGGTGGTGGAGTTAATTACTGGGCTTTGGTCTATTCAATGTACAAAGCACATAGGACAGTGCTAGAGTTCTGACTTGAGTTGAGGGACCTGAATTCTTTCTCCACTGGAATGTGCTGCGACTCCCCAAAGGCTTGAAAGAACGCCTAGGAATTCTCTTCTGTGATGGCCATTGTGACATTGTTACTTCTTAGAAACAAATGAATCCTCCTGTGCTACTGCGATTGGACTAGGGCAGCCCCTGGCATAGACTAGTGAGAGAGAGCTTGGCTTCCACTGCAAGTGTTTGAGGCAGAGCTGCTGTAAATATGCAAGAAAGCAATAGGAGAACACATGGGTTTGGTTCAGAGCAGGACCTTATCAGCGTAGGAGGAAGAATTCTGCTATCTTTACCTAGGCATTAGGCAGACCTCAACGACTTCTGCTTTGTGGCCATTTCCCAACTACGACAGCTTCCTATTCCTGAAATTTATCAGTCATTTAGGGACTGTGTTTCGTACAGTCATGGTGATCTAGAACTCACTCTATAGATCAGTCTGGCCTTGACCTAGCAGAGATCCTCCTGCCTCTGCCTCCTGAGTGCTGGGATTAAAGACGGGCACAGCATCTTGCCTGGCTGGAAATGTCTTTTAGTTCATTACAGATATCAAGTGCTGGATAAATCACTTATGGTGAAGCAACAGATTAGTCTCGCTATCTTCTGAAGGCCTCTCCACCCCTTAGTAGCTAAGCTCAGCTGGAGTAGGGTTCTGATACGGTTCACTGCTATAGCCTCACAGGACTATGCTGACCACAGAGGTGGGTAACAGGGAATCATAAATCAACGCAGAGTTACAACTCAACCAGTCGTACTGAGGAGGGAGCACACAGCTTAGGGAGCTCGGAGTTTAGGGAGGACAAAGCGCTAAAGCAGTGTTGTGCAGATGAGGGATCTTATGATTTGATGGCCTCTGGTTTTGAACATGTGGCTTTGCTAGGTGATTGTTACGTGGCCATGGGCAAGTTACTTTACTCTCTTGAGCTTCACACTCTTTATCTTTGAAATGTAGTAATAATACCTATACCAAGGGGAAGAAGAGGTGTGATTATTAATCCGATGATGTTTGGAACTCTGACGTTACCTATTTGTCTCCCACTCACATCTCTAGCCCCAATCCCATTGCTTAGGTTTCTTTAGTTGAGATACTAGGCTTAGGAATGGGAAGGCATGGGGACATGGAAGGATAGTCTGGGGCAAACATGAGCAAAGTACAGTGGTATAGATGTACAGTCTATCAGAATAGAACCCATTGTTCTATCCAATAACTAAAGCAATTGATTAAAAGGGGCAAATATCTATTCACTGCTTCCCGATAGGCGCTAAGCCACTCTCGATGTTGTAGGAATATCCATTCACTGCTTCCCGATAGGCTCTAAGCCACTCTCGATGTTGTAGGAATATCCATTCACTGCTTCCCGATAGGCTCTAAGCCACTCTCGATGTTGTAGGAATATCCATTCACTGCTTCCCGATAGGCGCTAAGCCACTCTCGATGTTGTAAGATGCTTACTGTTGTTCCTACACGTGCTATTTCACTTTCTGGCTGAAAAAGGAAAATCTACCTAAAACAGACACCTAATCCTAAAAACTTGACTATGGACAACAGGCGGGTTTTAATCTCTGCTTTACCAATAGGATAATATAATTTTTTTTGCTTTTTTGTTTTTAATTGGTTATTTTATTTATTTACATTTCAAATGTTGTCCCCCTTTCTGGTTTCCCCTCTGAAACCACTCCATCCCAACCCCCCTCCCCTGCCTCTATGAGGGTGCTCCCTCACCCACTCCCCCACTCCTGCCCCACCCCCTACCATCTCCCTACGTTGGGGCATCGAGCCTTCATAGACCAAGGGCCTCCCCTCCCACTGATGTCAGATAAGACCATCCTCTGCTACATGTGTTATCTGGAGCCATGGGTCCCTCCATGTGTACTCTTTGGTTGATGGTTTAGTCTCTGGGAGCTCTGGGGGTCTGGTTGGTTGACAGATAATGAAATAAATTTTAATAGGATAATAATGGCTTAAATGAAAAGTTGGGGGGGGGACTTTCTTAACTTACTCGCTTCTCTGAGACATTTGGTAAAACCTGTAAAATTTGGAGGTGTGCAGAAACATCTTCGCTGCATTTCTGCTTCAAATGGTTTCGTTTATTACTCAAAGGCACAGAGCATGTTGGTGGTGGAAATGTCCATGTTCATGTTCTCGGCAGTTATCAGAAGCTCTATGGGTCACTGCAGGGCACTGCCAGGCAAGCGTCTCTGACAGATTGTCATAGGCCAGACAGGAGTCTTCTCACAGGAAGAAATGCTGACTCTTTTCTTCTTTCCTTGATTTTTCTCATCTAGCAAGGAGTAGACTAGCCTCTATTTTATCTCTCACCTAAGAGAAGGACAACTGAAGTGTGGACCTGTGATACTGGTTTATTTGTGTCTTGGCTCCATGCTTTAAAGGCAGGCCCTAAGTTGGCTTTTTCCAATGTCATTTCTGGTTCACCTTTCTTCTTACTTAAGCCTACGATGGGGTGCAGCTGAGTGTGTGAGCAAGACTGGCACTGCCTGAGGGGAAATTAGGAAGCTGTCCAGGCAACTTGATTTATGAGGCATTGAAAGGCACATCTGATCAAAAATATCTCCTGCACTGGCCTGCTACCAGCCCCAGAGATCCCCGATTAGAAGTGCCCATTAAAAGCTTTTCTGTAGACTTACATGGGTTCTTTGTGTCCACAAAGCGTTATCTGAGGGAGACTTTGGAAAGCAGGGAAATAGGAAAAGTGTTTCACTAGGATGATTGTCTTTATCTTAGTCTGTTAATCTCTTGTTCAAGAATAGCATCCTGACAGGCCAATGGCACATTAATTCAAGACCAGAAGGAAAGCTTAGAGCTTGTCTGGCACCTTAATGGAACCCTGAGCAATAGGAACCAGAAGGCCACGGGCGACAAGATGGTGGAAGCGAACTGAGGAGTTAAGGTGTTAAAGACAGACAGGCAGGTACTTCACAGTCACATTCACGAAGCTTAGAAGGTAGGGCTGTACTAAGTGTACTAGGAGACACATCCTTTGACTATAACTTTTACTACCTCGATTCTTAGTAACCTAGTTCACCAGGCTATAGAAGGGCCGATGACTCTGTTATTCATAAAGTGCCAGCTGTGACAAAGGCCAAGTAGATTTATGGCCAGATGCAGATACATTTGCAGAGTCAAGCTAATGAATCATTTTATGACTTTGTGAATGCTATTCCAGAGAAGTGTCTAATGGCCATTTCTCAGTCCTGTCTGAGATGCCACCTCTATCTGAGTCACTAAAGGCATCTATTAAAATGTTCCTCCTAGCTGGGCTTGGTGGTGCATGACTTCAGATCCAGCACTTGAGAGACGGGAGCAGGAGGATGAGAAGTTCAAGGCCACCCTCAGTCACATGTAGTCAGTCTAGGCTATTGTGATATCCTATACCAAAAAGCAAAACAACAGCAACAAACAAACAAACAAACAAACAAACAAATACTGTCAATCCCTGCTCCCCATCCAGACCTTTGTAAAGGCCCCAGAGGCCTTTACACTGGGACACTGTATTAAAAAGACACGTCTGTTGAATTTTACACGAACTCCTGGCAGGCATAGAGGCAAAGAATGTAAATTCCCAAGGCACACGCAGTAGGCGGCAAAGCCCAGCCTTGTTACTTATTCATTAATGCTTTGGATAAATTAGTTATCGGACCTTTCTGGCCCTCAGGTTCAGCCTAATAATATTAGCGACTTTACAAAGTCATTATTATATGTGGTCAGAGGAGCCAAGCCATGTAAGTTTAGTGTAGCATCTGGCATATGATGACGGCAAAGGAGACAGCCGTTGTTATGATTGCCACGTAAAAAGGCCTTTAGGCAATGGTTACGGATATATAAATGATATAATATAAATGACTATATACATGACTGTAATTTTTTTTTTCATTTTTTCGAGACAGGGTTTCTCTGTGTAGCCCTGGCTGTCCTGGAACTCACTCTGTAGACCAGGCTGGCCTCGAACTCAGAAATCCACCTGCCTCTGCCTCCCAAGGGCTGGACTATAATTTTGTTGACTGGGTACTCCATGAACAGCAGATTGAAAATCCCATCTCCGTACATCGTAAAATCAAGTCGGCTTTTTAATTTTCCTCTTTACAGACTTACTTATTTTCATTTTACGAGTACAAGTGGCTTCCTCCATGGAGGAATGTGCACCACACACACACACGCGCGCGCGCGCACACACACACACACACACACACACACACACGCACGCCTGGTACCCGAGGAGGCCAGGAGATGGGGTCAGATGCTCTGAAACTGGAGTGACAGATGGTTGAGAGGCAACAGGGGGATTCTGGGAACCAAAGTTGGGTCCTCCAAAAGAGCAGCAAGTGCTCTTACCTGCTGAGCCACCTCTGCAGCCCAGGCTTGCTAATTTTCTCATTACTGTGTTCTAATGCTTCTGTGGCATTTTATCATGAGTATTGGTACTAATTCTTCAAATACAACTAACAAGAGAAGTATTAGATAGAAATACTCAATGATATCTGTCTGTCTGTCTGTCTGTCTATCTATCTGGATGTGTAGCTATGAAGAAAATAGTTGGCTAAATGTACTTTAAAATATTTTGCCCACACTTACTACTGGAACGAGCCGCCTGGTTCCGTTTGCAGCTGTGGCTCCCCTTCCTCCCTCCCCCTTCGCCTCCTGCCTCTTCCTTCCCATCCGCGGGTGACAGAGTGACTACATCCTACAGTCCTCCCTGTCCCCTGTCTTACTCTGGTTACTGCCTTTTCATTCTTCTTGCAAGCAGACTTTGCCCACGCAGCGCATGTCACAGCTGAGAGAATTGATTCGACATGCTGTTGAGTCTCACAGTAACATGGTCAGGGTCGTTCCTGACAAATGCTAGAGCAGCTTTGCTGCCCAGATGGACCTTACAAAGCAAGGCCAAGGGGAAAGGGGGGAGGTCAAAGGGAGGCTCCTACTATTTCGACTTAGTATAAATTGTGGCTGGCAGTGTCGTAACTATGACTAAGACAGTAGAGAATCATGTAACCACAGAATACAATAGAGGAATACACTGGAGCCTGGAGTCTGGAGAAGGGAAACAAGAAAAATGTAAAACTTCAATGCTTTTCTCCAAACTATGATCCAAGAGAAAGGACTGCTAAGAAATGTCATTGTTATCATTGGTTGCTATGGATACCTTCCCACGGACACCTTCTGACTCCAGAATCCTATTAAAGCTTTAGACATGAGAGTTGTGAATTAGAATGCATAGGTTCAAACCCAGGCTTCACACAGTTCAGTCTCTCTGTGCCCCAGTTTCCTCACCTGGGAAATGGACACAGCAATAGTGCACATATCATCAGTGTTTAGGAGAACAAAACGAAAGTGATAACTAGATAGCACTTAGGAAAATATCTTGTTTGTAGAATTAAATTAAAATTTAATTCTTTTGGTATTGAGTATGTGAGCGGTTGGATGCGTGTACCAACACATGTCAGGAGGTCGGAGAGCGGTTTTGTGGAATCAGTTCTTGCTTTCCACCTTTGTGTGGGTTCTGGGGATCAAAACTCAATTGTCAGGCTTTTGTAGAGGGCAAGCGACTTCGCCTGCTGAGATTTCCTGTCTTACTTGTAAATTCTAAATTGTTATTTTTAGTTTTTGTTGCTTTTTTTTTTGAGACAGAATCTCTCTGTGTATCCCTGGCTGGCCTCGAACTCATAGAGATCCTCCTGCTTCTGCCTCCCAAGTGCTGGGATTAAAGAGGTGCACTCCCACACTGAGCTGGAGTCACCAGGTTTTATTCTTTCCTCCTGGTAGCACCCAGGAGTTCTGAGCAAATTGCTGTGCTGAGGCTGTGAAAATTTTGCTAGTGGAAGTTTTGTTTTGTTTTTCTGGAAAGCAAGATTCCTTATCTGGATGCTGTTCTGACCAAAAAAAAATACTGTGATTTATCAAATCCAGGGCCACTCAGGTGTTGTAAGCAACTGTCCTACTGTGTCTCTGTATCCCTCGCTCTGGCTGCAATGAGGAATCTCACATTTCAGAAGTAAGTGTTTGATCCAGCGCATATTTCTGTTTTTTTCTCTCTGCATTTTTAGTTATTCAGCATGTGTGGACACTAGAAACCTGAGCATTTATCATTTAAAAGATTATAGGTGTCAAGCAAAGTCATTCACGTTTGAATAGTACGAAATGTCTACACGTCTTGTCTGCAGTGCAGGGTTCGGAGCATCATGCTTGAGAAAGTACATCCAGACACATCCTTCTCCAAGAGAATGATGAAAAACAAGCTATCAGTCATGCGAGGCACACTCCTTTCCCTCTGTTCCATTCTTATCATACCGATCTCCTTTGCAAAATTGAGGCTGCTCATAAATATTTTCCTTCCAAACTGTGGGAAATAAGTTGTAACGCTGGCTGTCTGATAAGGTTACATTAGAAGACTGCTTATCATCTAAGCAATGACTCCAAAAGCAGTGTGGTCCTGGGGCCTCTGACAAGAGGGAAACGGGGTGCTCACCCTTATTCTCAGGCATTCCAGGGGAGTGGCCGAGGGGCGGCCTCCAGGAGACATTTCCAAGGGCTCTTTTTCCCACCCTTCAGAGTGCCATCTCTGACCATTTTAGAAAAGGATTTGTTTTGCAAGAATGTCAAGTGTCCCAAAGAACTGTTTACCCATACTAGGACTTGCTGTTTGCTTAATACAGCCAGATGGACGGCGCCTCTTGACTCACGGCCACATCCCCACAGATTTGACCTCATCTCATGGACACTATTAAAAGATTATCCTATTATTGAGACTTTCCATTGCATCAAATACTAAACATTAGCAACATTCCTCTTCAGGGAAAATGATGTCAGAGGAGGGCACAGACTGTGTTGACCTCAGACACATCACGAGGATAGGTATGTGGAGATTGCTTAATGGTTGGCTGACTAATTAAGCCCAGCGGTACAGGCAAGAAAGCTCTAGGAGTGTAAACTTTCCCAGCAGCTCCTGAACGGTTCATATGCTGCCATAGATGGAAGTTTTATTGGACTCTGTTGACTTGGTATCCAGGTGGTTATTTTGTAAAATGCTCAGAAGAGAACATACATACAGAACCGGGGCAGTGATGGGGGAATGGAATTTAGTGGGGACCCTTTCTTCTCCGAGACTGTCCTCACCTGACTCCACCACCCCCCACTTTGGACCAAAGGATGCTGGGAGGATGTTGGATGTGGCAGAGGAGGGACCACAAATGATTTCAGAATCAAGATACTAAGAAATCCTTAAAGATTTCTTCTTAAAAGTAATTTATTTGTTTTTATTTTGTGTGCATCAATGTTTTGCCTGCATGCAAGTCTGTGTGAGGGTGTCAGGTATTGGAGTTACAGTTATGAGCTGCTATGTGGGTGCTGGGAATTGAACCCAGGTCCTCTGAAAGAGCAGTCAGTGCTCTTAACCACTGAGCCATCGCTCCAACCCCTAAAGATTTCTTTTTAATGTGCAAGAAATGTGCCTTAAAGAGCAAGTATGAGGAGGGAAATTCTAGTCACAGAGGATCTGTATTAGTCAGCTTGCTGTTGTGGCAAATACCTGAAGAAAAAAAAATCTTAAATGAGGAAGAGTTTACAGTAACAGAAGTTACAATCCATGATCACTTGGATTTGTGCTGAGGTACAACATCACGGCAAGGGTGTGGAAGAACAACACACCTCATGTTACGGTATCCAGAAAGTGAAGAGGTCCAGGAAAGAACGAGCTGTATCCCCAGCATCTCCTCCAAGGGTATCTCCCTTCCTGCCATCAGGTACCACCTCCTAAAGTTCCACCAGGGTTGATGACCAAGCCTTTATTTAGCATGTAGGCTTTAGGCCCGAGGACTCTTAGGGTCCAAACAGTCAACAGAAATAAAAAACATATTAAAGTCCAAACAATTAAACAAATTAGGTAAGATTAAACTTTTAGTCATGATTTTACTCGATTGTATTTTTTTTTAAAAATACCACCAGCTGAATTTTAATTGCTAGGAAGAGTGAAGGCCAACCCAGCCCATGATCAGTGACAGCAAGTCGAGCTATGTGGATGTATATAGAAGAGAAACCCATGTTTCCTAGAGGACACACATTGCTATGATATGTCTTCCGGGGCTTTAAGATAGTGTACAATCCGATAATCACACCCTTAGGTTGGGGGATGATTCTGCACACTGTTCTGAAGGTTCTCTCTGTCTAATGTTTCCTATTTTATGCTCTATTTTTGCAAAGCGTCACCATATCTGCTGTTCTTTTTGAAAGGCAATATTTTAAGTGAAATGGAGAATCCTATATCTGATACTTTCAAACTATTTTTATGGGTACGATACAGTACCCAATATGTCTGAATAAATTGTCTGAAAATTGTAAAACTAGGTACTTGTTCATCTTCTGGGATAGATAGGAAGATAGAAGAAGCCAAGAGACACGCTACAGGTGAAAACAGATTTTGCAGGACTATGTATAATGTAGTCCCAATCATATGAAAGGTACACATACATACACAGAGAGAGGAGAGAGAGAGAGGAGAGAAAGAGAGAGAGGAGAAGGGAGAGGAGATGACATATATATACATACACACATGTATATATAGTCATGAAAATGATCTATTTTATAAATACTAAATATTATTATTAATGGATATTAATGGAGGATGGTTGGAATAGAAATATTTTCTCATTGTGTGTGTGTGTGTGTGTGTGTGTGTGTGTGTGCCCGCCCATATGTGCCATGGTGAATCAGAGGAGAACTTCTGGGAATCAGCCTTCTTCCTCCACCTTGTCAGACCTGGGGATTGAACTCAGGCTGTCAGGTTTGCTGACAGTCATGACTACCCTGACTCATCTCACTAGCCTTCTTTCATGCTTTCAACAGTAAGCTGTTATAATTATTATGGCAGATGGGAGGGCTCTGTGGGTAAAGGTGCTTGCTGCCAAGCCTGACTACCTGACTAAGAGCCTTGGAACCCAAATAGTGGGAGGGAGGGAGGGAGGGAGGGAGGAAGGGAGGGAGGGAGGGAGGGATGGATCCTGCTGGTTGCCCTTTGACCCTGACATGAGTGCTCTGGCATGGACACTCCTCACTAACCAATATAAAAAATAAATGAGTTTAAAACTAAGTATGTTTGGCTGGAGAGATGACTCTGCCATTAAAGGCTAGGCTCACAAGGGAAAACATAAAAAATAGGTATGTTATAAAAATGTAATAGCCAAAGGCTGTAGAAAGAAAATCCATTTGAATTTGCTTCTACACTGTTCCTAAATCCTAGAGTAACTGGGTGGAAATGCAGATTCTTTCTCCATAATTTATTGTCTTTTTGGAATACTTGTTTTGTGTCTGTGTGTGTGTCTGTGTGTGTGTCTGTGTGTCTGTGTGTGTCTGTGTGTATGTATGTGTGTATGTGTGTGTGTATGTGTGTCTCTGTGTGTGTGTGTCTGTGTGTGTGTGTGTGTGTGTGTGTGCCACCATGTGTGTGTAGAGGTCAGAGGACAATTCTTTGGGGCTAGATCCCCCCTTCCACCCTGTTGAGATAGTTTCTCTCTTTCTTTTCCTTTCCTTTCCTTTCTTTCCCCCCTCCCTCCCTTCATTTCTCTGTGTAGCCCTGGCTGTCTGAGAACTTGCTCTGTAGACCGGGCAAGCCTTGAACTCAAAGATCCACCTGTTTCAGCCGCTCAAGTGCTGGAATTAACTTCCTTTTCAAACATTAATTTATTTAGTGTATCTGTGGTGTGTTGGCTTGAGTGTGTTCTGATGCACTCGTAGAAGTCAGTTGCTCGAGTCAGTTCGTTTCTTTTATGGTGTCGGTTCTGGGGCTCGACTCGGGTCATCAGGCATGCGTAGCAGATGCTTCCACCTACTGAGCCCTTTCCCCGGTCCCTCGAAATTAATTCCCCTTGGAATTAGATTTCAGCTTCCTTATTAAGAGAAGCTAATCTGTAGCATTGTTGAAGAACTGGTCAGGAGACAAAGTTCAGGAGGCTATCTGCCTTTATTACAGACATGAAATATAAAAACAAAGACACAAAGCAATATATATATATTTTTTTGTGAGTCCACAGGACCTCAGGGAAAAATATGCTCCGGGTATGAATCTAAGGTTTCCGCACTGTGGTTCCTGGTTTGTAAGTTCAAGTACAGTAGAAACTGTCTGTAGCTGGCCTATGCCTGGATAAAGGAGACGGAAGAGAATGAAAAAGAGCAAGCTGGTGAACAGTCACATACTTTGGGCTAGGAAACAGCTAAATGCACTGCTAATGCAAGAAGGAAGAAAACTGGTCCAATATTCACGTTTAAATACTAAACAAAAAATAGAACAAATTCTTGTGTTTACAGTAATTTAAGAAGTGTGTACAAGTGCCTCACAAATAAATGAACTTTTTGACATTTAACATCTACTTCCCCTCTATGCAAACATATTTCTACATTTGTGGTTTTTCTTTTAAAGTCTCTCTCTGTCTCTCTCTCTCTCTCTCTCTCTCTCTCTCTCTCTCTCTCTCTCTTTCTCTCATTTCATTATGGCCAGTATCTCACAATCTAAACTCTCACCCCAAACCGAGACATCACACAAACATTTTCCTTTCAGGCTGCACGTTTACAGTGTTTCTCCCAGTGTCTGAAGCTAACACATAGCTTTTCTTTATCCACGGCTCCTCTCCATCCACAGTGGTGGCGCTTCTGTTTCAGTAGGGTCTTCAGGCAGCCCTTCGCTTCTCTGCCTGACAGGAGCAGTCCTCAGACTTCCACAAGTGGTAGGTAAAGTGCTTTACACAAGGAAATACTATATATACACGGAGAAGTCCCATTCACATCCCACACACCGACGGCCGCACAGAGCACACAAGACAAGGCTCTCTTTAAGAAATGCCTTTCCTGCAAGTAGAGTTGGAGGGAGGGGGGGGGTGTCCCTAAAATCTCATTAATTCCTTAAATAGCATCAAACGTGTATTTGAAGTCGGGAGGAGACCTTGTCAGGGATACGACCCTTAATGGACGACTGTGAAATATTCTTAGTAACTATGGCTTTCAGAATCAGTTTCACTTAAAGCAGGTATCGGCTTGGGTTTTTCATTTCTCTTTCTGAAACAAGACTGTTTTCAGACACAGATCCAGAATGGATAGGTTAGACAAGAACTGTGCAATTGAAACATTTTGGCACTTAAACCATCTTCCAGTTTTATTCTGAGGTCTCCTTTTCATTAGACTTGTGTTTCTGCTGTGCAGAGACCTCCAGTGCTACACGCAGTCTCTCTTTAAGATGTGCATGACTCTTCTCCCAAGGGCTGGCTTCCAGTGCTGGACAAAGCTTTTCATGTTCACAATCAATTTGCCTGTTCTCACGTCCTCATGGCCAGCCACCAGGTACTCCAAGCCTGAAAGCACAAAGCAGATAAACAGATTGTTTCGTTTCTGGGTTCGTTTTTTGTTTTTTTTTGAGACACGGTTTCTCCATGTAGCCTTGGCTGTCCTGGAACTTGCTCTGTAGACCAGGCTGGCCTAGAACACAAAGAGATCTGCCAGCCTCTGCCTCCAGAGGACCAGGATTAAAGGTTTGTGACATCACCACCCAGCACATATTAAACTCTATCAAAGGAGGTGCTGTGGCTTTAGCAGTTCCATACATTCCTGGATCATAGTTTTATATAGGCATGGATAAGATAGAGAATCATAGATACTAAGAGATGACATTTAGTATATAGTACACACCATATACTGTACACACAATATCTCATATGACCTTGATGATAACTTATAAAATATTTTGTCTTTTCTTTTGTACAAGTGAGAAACTCGGGCTCAGAAGTTAGGAAGCTTGTTCAGTTTCTCCTACTAAATAGCAGCACCTTGACTCAAACTCTGAGCTATCTGATTCTTGGCTTCTGTATAGTTCCACCCCAAGTGGGAGAGGAGTGAGGGATCAAAAGGTAATTGATCTATTAATATTCCCTGGAGATCACTGTGTGTGTTTGGTAGCAGCAATTAAAAAGGACTTTACAAGCCAGGGGCAGGGTAATGGCGGCACACACCTTTAATCCTAGCACTTGGGAGGCAGAGGCAGGTGGATCTCTGAGTTCAAGGTCAGCCTGGTCTACAGAGTTCCACAACCTAGCTTATAAGAGAGTTCCAGGACCAGCTAGCATTACACAGAGAAACCCTGTCTGGAAAAACAACAAGCAAGCAACCAACCAACCAAACCAAACCAAAACAAAACAAAAAGACTTTGCAAAAGTGAAGCAACTATTTGTAAAATGTTGAGAGAAAGCTACGGAAGACACAGAAGGACACATATTCTCTATTCACACTTTGAGGAATGAATGTAAGTAACTTGTTTATGAACAAAAGAAAAACAATGAAAAAAACTAATGAGACCTGATCACACTCATGGCTGCCCTTATATTAAAAACCAGTCAGGCTTAAGAAAAAAATTGGCTAACAACTACACAGAGACAGCCCTGTCTCTTTATTATTAATTAGGGAAATGATGGTATCCCACATGGTGTCAGTTTTGACATCCAGAAACAATTTTATAAAAGATAGAATTAGAAAAACAGTTATGCATTTAACTTTCTAAGACAAAAAGCTGTATACTTTAAAAATGTTAATGAAAACAATGAATGTTAAAATTCAGATAAATATCAGTTTAAATTTATGAGCCATACATAGTGATGCATGTCTGTAACCCCAGTTATTATGGCTACTAGGGACACTGAGGCAATAGGTCTGAGGTCACCTGGGCAATTTAGCAAGACCTTGTCTCGAAGTAAAAAGAACTGCAGATATAGTTCAGAGCTAGGATGCTAGCATGCTTATGCACAATGACCTAGGTTCAATCCCTAGAAAAACCTAATGTGTGTATGTATGTATGTATATAGATACTGCTTTGTCTAATATTTAAATATTGAAGTTCTCTTTTTACAAATAAAATAAGCATTTACAAAACCACCAGAACTTCAGGGCTGGTAAGATGACTCAGTGGTTAAGAGCAGTGGCTGTTCTTACAGAGGACCCTGGTTCGATTCCTAGCACCCACATGACAGTTCACACCCATTTGTAACTTCAATCCTGGGAGACTCGACACCCTCCTCCGGTCTCTGTGCACAGCACGAACATGGTGCACAGACATGCATGCTGGCAAAACATGCAAACACATAAAATACAAATATATCTTTAAAAATACAAATAAAAAAAAGACTTGAAGATCAAGACCAGTACTTTAAATTACTTTAAAGCCATAAATAGAACAAATAGTACAGGAATTTATCATTTACTGTATTGGTACAAAACTAATATAAATGATATTGAATAAACCCCTAAAGTATGGAATACCATCAAACTGTAACACACAGTGCCTTCATTTATTATCTCTTAGTAATATACACATATGTATAATTTTATGTATATGAGTGCTCTGTCTTTACGCTAGCCAGAAGAGGGTATCAGATCCTATATAGATGGTTGTGAGGCACTTTGTGGGTGCTGGGAATTGAACCCAGGACCTCTGGAAGAGGAGCCAGTGCCCTTAACCAATGAGCCACCTCAGTAGCACTTATATTTAATTTGTCTATCTTTACATTTTGATGCTGCTTTGCTATATGTTTGAGAGCACAAAGTTTTTTATTTATGAAAAAAGGAAGTGTACTTTGGTGCTAGTGTTGGTAGTCAAAGTAAGAGACTGATACAAAATGTGCATGAGTCCTAGAGCAAAGGATGCGTGGATGGCCAGTGGAGTGGGCTCTCTGTCTGTCTCTCTGACTCTGTTTCTCTGTCTCTCTGTCTCTGTCTCTCTTGCTTCTTTCTTTCCTCTCCCCCTCCTCCCCCCCCCCCCTCCTCTTTTTTCCCCCCCCCCCCCCCCCCCCCCCCCCCCCCCCCGGATTCTCTATGTAGCCCTGGCTGTTCTGGAACTAACTCTGTAGACTGGGCTGGCCTTGAATTCAGAGCTCCACCTGCCTCTGCCTCCTGAGTGCTGGGATTAAAGACCAGTGCTTAGAAAGCTCCTTGTCAAAGGCAGCTGGAGAGACAAGTTGAGGCATAAGGTTTCAGAGTTTTCTTATCAGTCTTCTTTGGTTTTAGTCATTGAACTTGTAAAAAATGGAAAAACAAAAGCAAACTGAAACAGTGTCTGGTTTTGCTTTGGCAGCTTCCAGATTTTTCTTCAAAGCAAGTAAACATGTTTTCAAGAATTCTTTGAATAATTGTGCTTATGTTTTCAATTGTGATGAGCTCAGTTGGTTCTTTGACTCTGGCACAGACTTGAGTAGGAAATATAGCTCACTTCCTGGAGTGGCGCAGATGGTGGAGGCTTTGTTTTTAATGTCATTCTGCAAAACTGGATTACTCTCTCTCTCTCTCTCTCTCTCTCTCTCTCTCTTCCCCTTTGCCAAGATAATAGAAAATTGCTCATAAGAGCCCTCAAGCACAGATCATTGGAAAACCGAATTTAAATGAGTGACTCTTTTGTTTCCTGTATTCAAAAATCCAAGATTCTTATTTATTCTTTGGAACTATTTATTTTTACAGTTAAGAAAGTTTCCCTTCTATCTTATTGAAATTTAAATGAAATTAAGTAAAATAAACATCAGAGGGATGAAAGTACAAAAACATTAGTTAACTTGAGAAAAAAAAATTTTTTAATTTCGCTATTTAAATGTTCAGATTAAGGGGATATTTTATTTGTAGTTTTTCTCTGTTATCTGTTTCTTTTCATTTGTTAATTAAGAGTTCTTATTAACATAGCTTCGGTTTCCTGGCTGATAAGGGGTATAAATTAGACCCAGAATATAAATGATGCACCTATCTTAGCCGTGTCCTACGACACAGATGATTACTACAAACACAGGAAATCACAAAAGGCAGGAAGAGAGAGGAAGGCTGTTTAGAAGTATTTGTTTTCCCAGAACCTATTATTGATCGTTATGTTAGTGTTATCTGAGTGCTAATGCTAAATGAGCATTGGAGGGTCTATGATAAGAGAGCTAAATCCTGCTTTCAAATTTAGCAAGGGAGCAGAGAAGTAGCTGCAGACACAGTCTGTGAGGTGGGCGTTTACATGTAGGATACAGTGTTTGGTATCATCAGCGGAGTTCTTACCCATCCCGACGGAAGGCTGTCATGGGGGAACCCTGTCTCAGCTGGCCCTACATTCTGAGTACCACTGCCAGAGGGCTATCTGCGAAAGTCGTGGAAGTCTGGACTCCTAAGGAGACTCATCTATGACAGCTGTCATCACCATCTCTGCCTTATATGTTTAAGTTTCAAGTCAAATCTCGCTCCATTCCAAGTCTCACTAAGATTGTACTTAAACTAAATCTGTTTCTCATTTCAAACCAGAGTGATCATTCAATGGAAAGCACCCGATGAAAACTTGAGAGTTGTTTTCTCTCCAGGAGAAACAGATGCGTCTCATGCAACAGTAGAAGCGGTTTCAGTGGTATTTGCACAGATGGGCCTTTGCACTGGCGCTTCCTTCGGGAACAAGTTCTCATGTAATAGGACCTAGCTTTCAAATAACGCACAGAGAGGTAGATAAGCTTATGAAAGTGCAGTCAGTGCAGCAGGCACCTGGAATCAATCCGAGGCTTCTCTTTTAGGACACAAAGTATTACATTGCTGGATTTTAAAATACTTTTTGTTTATAGAGCACATGGAGGAGATTTTTTTTTTTTTTGTATATTTTAATGTTAGTTCAAAGAATTCCTTTTGGATTTTACCCAGTGTTCACAAGGTAAAAGGAGAGATGCTTTGATGGGGGTTTGGCTCGGAGGATGTAACATAACACAGCCAATGTGCAGAGACAAGGGTCACAGGATGGAAAGTCTAAGTGGTGCTCACCTGGATTGAGGATTGGGCAGGTGCAGCCTCTGTTAGTCCAGGACTCCGGATAGAGTGTTCTCTTGCCTCGTAAGATCTTCAGTTTGGTAGACTGTAAGACTTTCTTAATCTTCACATTGACCTCAGCGTGGGAGCCTTTATCATGAGCTGATAAAATCTTGATTTTTAACACTGTAATGATATAATTCCAAACATAAAAAAGCACACAGAATTCATGTTTTCTTTTGAAATTGGAACTATTTGAATAGTCATTTCCAAGTGCGATGGAAGTGCGAATTGATGAAAATCAGGATACAGAAATCTGCTCTTAAGATCACTTTTGCAGTGATTTCATCTCATTTCTATTTTATTTTTCTTTATTGGGAAATTTTCAACCGTTGCTCCCTCCAATATTATGACACTGGAAAGACATTAACCACTGCCTACTGCAAATACAATTTTAAGTATATTCAGCTGAGCCAGGCATGATGGCACACACCTTAATCCTTAATCCCAGCACTTGGGAGGTAGAGGCAGGTGGATCTCTATGAGTTCAAATCCAGCCTGGTCTACAGAGTGAGTTCCAGGACAGCCAGGGCTACACAGAGAAACCTTGTCTCAGAAAGAAAAAAAAATCAAAACAAAAAAGTCTATTGATACATCAAATCTAAAGAGAGAGAATAAATAGGAAGTAGAACTATTGTCCTGGTTTTTATTTAGATTCTGATCATATTATACTTCTTTGGTTGGCTGTGTATGATATTATGACAAAGAATAAAATGCTTTGGTAGTATATATTTTATGTTACTCTACAGAGGTTATATAACATTACTGACTATTTTCTGTTCTTTGGAGAACAATCCAAGCTGATTAGGTGAGGTAAACTGTCCTCCTACTTGCTGGAAGGACTGTGGTATTCTTTTCATTTGATTTATTTTAAGATTTACTTATTTTGATTTTATGTGTATGCATGTATGTATGTGTATCATGTGTGCCTGGTGCCCAGGGAGGCCAGAAGAAAGCATCAGATCCCCTCCTTGAGCTAGAGTAGCAGACAGTTGTAAGCTACTATATGCAAACTGGGAACTGAACCCAGGTCCTCTGCAAGACTAGCAAGTGTTCTTAACTGCTGAACCATCTCTCCAGACCCATCTTTTAATTTTTAATAATTAAAAAATATTTCTAAATTGACACATAGAAATAGTACATGCTTATGAAATCCTATGGGATATTTTAATACATACATTGTAAAATGGCTGGAGAGAGAGAGAGAGACAGAGAGACAGAGAGAGAGAAAGAGAGACAGAGACGTCTAGGTTCCTAGGAGTAAAAACACAGAGAGGAGAAAGAAAGGATATCCTTGAGAAGAAGGGAATTGGAAGGACCATGCCAGGAAGGAACAGGAGGGAGTAACGGCCAAAAATGTAGGTACAAGAAGGAATGCAGCCCCCAGTAGTGCTGCCCAGAAGCATCTTGGGCAGCAAAGATAAGGGGGCTGCCTAGAAGGAGCCAGAGCAGCAAGATAAAATACAGATTTAAGAGGTATTAAGTCAGGAAAGCCAGAGGAGAGGAGAATGTGATGGCTTCGTGTGGAGAGATTTAGGAATGCCCAACCATTGAGCTAGTCAAGGCATAACAAAATTAGCCGGCGTGTGTGTGTGTGTGTGTGTGTGTGTGTGTGTGTGTGTGTGCGTGTATGTCTTTCATTAGCGAATCCAGAGAGCTCTCAGGCAGGTGCAGCAGGTACCTGACCCGCCAGGAGCCAAAGCAGTTAACTACTTTACTTCTACACAGAGTAATACACTATGATTACAGAGATACTTAGAATTCGACGACAGCAATTATTTAGAGAAACTCTATTTTTCTTCTCCCATATGCTACACACACACACACACACGTATGTATTTGAGTGGTAGAATATTGAGTGATATTGGGAAACAGACCTAGGTGACTCACCTATCTTTTGTTTTGGTTTGTTTTTTGAGACAGTGTTTCTCTGTGTGGCCCTGGCTGTCCTGGAACTCACTCTGTAGACCAGGCTGGCCTCAAACACACAAGGATCCACCTGCCTCTGCCTCTCGAGTGCTGGGACTAAAGGCCTACGGCAATACCAATTTTAATAAATGCCTCATAAATAGGCTTCCTACCATTGCCCAAGCATCTAATGCATTATGGGATCACACCAGCCAGGCATCCCGTTTCCTTAGAAACCTCTGTACATGGTCTGAACAGAGAACACAGCTTGGAGGATCCACACTCACCATATGAATACTTCATCCCACAGAAGGCCTTGGGGTTTCCCAACACCTGTTCCTTACATTCACATTTACCTACAGAGAGTAAATGGACAATTGTGTTATTGGGGGCGCAAGTCTAGGTAACAGCCTACTCCTTCACTGATTCATATAACACATGGGAGTATTATGCAGTCATGAAAATGACTTAATAGAAGTGAAGTCTCCTTCTAAATGTAATTATTGTCTAACAAAATACCAACTGGAGTAAAATATGGAAGATAAAATCAACATCAAATGACAGCGACAAAGTGATGTCATGATAATCACCGTCCAGTGTCAACACTCTATGTTAATAAAAAAGAACAGCTAAAAGTGTAAACATATAGAAAAGTAACTACGTATACTAAATATCCAGTTCGTTAAAATGTCAAGGAAAATCAAATACAATTCTTGGTAGTCCGTTGGAGGTAACTGGATACCATATGAAGTGCTAGGAGTGGTGATATCCTTCAGAGCACGTAAGTATGAGCAAGATATGACTCTTGCCTAAGGCTTGCAATTTGGTAAGTAAGAGGGCATGTATAAAAAGTGACTAAGTGGCCTATGATAGAAGTCCGACATGCTTAGGTGGGAGGTTTGCAAGGGTGAGAAAAGCCCTCATGGCTGAAGAAAGCTCTAGGAATGGTCTTTTACAAAAAGATGGGGTAGTTTCTTCGAACCGTTGAACTCCTCTACTAGAACTGGTATGTGAGAGAACTGCCAGACCCTGGAGAAGACTTTCAAACAAAACTTTGAACAGAAATAAACATCATAAAAGTTACGTTTTCAGTTAATGAATGAGGACTGTGACATCACTAACAGAAATAGGGGGACATTCCAGGACTTTAGGGTTTTAAAGGCTTTTGTAGCAATCCAGCTATCTAGCCTGTTGTTCTAAGGGACGTAGAATGAATGATAGCTCTCGGAAGGGAGAAGACACCCGAAATCAGACCTCAGTAAGAGCAACAATCAGTGGGAAACAGACCCTCTAGAGCCATGCACTTTATCATGCGTAGACTTAGTCACCACTGGTGTATGGTGGTTTGGCCTCCATAGTTTCAAGTGTTTGAATGCTTGACCATAGAGCATGGTACTATTAGGAGGTGTGGCCTTATTGGAGGAGGTGTAGCCCTGTTGGAGGAAGTGTGTCACTGCATAGGCGGGCTTTGAGACCTCTTATGCTCAGGCTCCACCCAGTTCGGAAGACAGTCTCCTACTGGCTGCTTTCAGATCAAGATGCAGAGCTCTCAGCTCCTCCAGCATCATGCCTGCCTGGATGCTGCCATGCTGCCTACCATGATGACAATGGACTGAACCTTTGAAACTGTAATCCAGACCCAACTAAATGTTTCCCTTTCTAAGAGTTGCCTTGGTCATGGTGTCTCTTCACAGCAATAAAACCCTAACTAAGACAAGTTTCCAGAGACAGAGAAGATATTAGATTGGCTTCTACGGTGAGTGAGGAAGGGTAGCTTCCTTTAGCAAAACTGACTGGTGCTAACACAAAGGTATCAGGAAAAAGGGAAAGTGGATCTGCTCAGGCCAAAATGATGGTGGTCTAGGATAAGGAGGATGGAGTGAATCAGAGAAGACCCACAAAACATCTGGGCAGAAATGCCAATCCAGTGAGGGTAGCATAGAAAACCTTGGCACATCAGCTATAGCAACCCATGCTGCAGAAAAGAGCCTAAGATCTGCAAGTGTAAGATCCCAGGTAGAATTAAATAGTGGGAAGGAGAAGCTGAAGGTGCTTACTGCACGGAGGAACTCATTGGAAGTGTCAGAAGTGAATGGCCCATGGCCTTTGAAAGCTGCATTGAAGCAGGGCGTGTGCTAGCTGCCATAAAACCTAATGGAGCTGCGAGTGAATGGCTACACCATTCCTCACTACAAAGCTCTCTTGTTAGACCTTTTGGGAGCACGCACAAGTCTGTCATTTGAAGGTCTGTCTTTGACTGCCTGACAATACCCTTTCTTCACACGCTTAAGAGCTCAAGCATTAACATGCATCGGCCAAGCTGGGTTCTGTGGGGGAACTTCTGCTGTTTTTTCAGCTACTCAGAAAGCTGAGCCCAAGGGACTAGTTCCCAGGAGTTCACGCCCAGCCTGGACAGATCAGGAGAGCCAATCTCAGAGAACAATATTTTGCATTTGTCAGGATGTAAGAAATCTGGAAATGGAAAAGGCCTGTTTGGTTACAGTAGGTGGCTGGAACATTTTGAAAGATGAATGTTGCTCATGGTTTTCTGGTACTAGTTAAAGCCAGGTTTGTCATTCGGGAAGTCAGAGTTCATGTCTGTATTTTCTACCTCACAAAAGGTAGAAATGGCAGATTAGAAGGCTGGGAATGAGCTTAACTGTAGAACTCTTTGCCTAGCATGTACATGACTCAGGGTTTCATCTCTGGCCCTGAGGAAGGTGGGAGAAGGAGAAAAGGAGGGAGGGAAAGAGGAGGGAGGGAGAGGGAGGGAGGGAGGGAGAAGGAGGGAGGGAGAAGGAGGGAGGGAGGGAGGGAGGGAGAGGAGAGGGAGACAGGGAGAGAGATCAATTTTACTTTGTGGCAAACACCAATTTTTGGCATATTACTTTATAGTTATGGTTGAAAGCTTTTAATGGTGTTTAGGTAGGCATCTTGATTGGGAGACGAATGGGCTTTTTAAGTGTATAAGAAACTGGCTGTCACTTTTGTTGAGGAAAGGGACCCAGGAGCACTGAGCTACACCCAAAGGCAATGTTAAAGCAGAGCTCTCTTCCTCCCTCAGGAGCTCATCCAGATGGTTCCCAGAGGCTCCCTGGGGACATTGTAGGCCTGACAGCTGTGGAACTCTTTATGTGCTCACTGGGCATGCTGCCAGCTCCCTGATAACATGCACAATGGGCTTAGTGGATGTCCTGGAGTCCAAATGACCTGATTATTACAGATTTGGTCCAGCAGTTACAGATTAGAAGTCATTGTTGTAGCAAAGTAGAAGACAGCTTTCAGAGTGGCTAATGTGATAAAATACAGACTAAATACCACGAAGGCCAAAAATAATGATAAATATCTGTTGTCTTTCTCAAATGTCTAAAACAATAAATATGAGGGCCAAGCACAGTATGCATCTGTAATTCCAGCACTTGGGAGGCAGAGACGGGTTCATAGCCAATGCTAGGCTTACTGGGCTTATACAATTAGACTTTTTCTCAAACACTAATAGATAGATAAGACAATCTCATCAATATTTCCTACCTTCTTTCTATTATAAGTTACAATGAGACCATTAGGAAAATTATTATGATATTATGTTTAGTGAGAAAAACAGAATAGCAAATAACACTGACTCTCAAATTTGGGTTCATGGATTTTGTTGTTGAGACAGTGTCTCTCCATGAAGCCCTGACTGGCCTGGAGCTTGCTATGTAGACTAGCTTGGCCTTGAACTCACAGAGATCCCCATGCCTCTATCTTCCAAATGCTGGGGTTAAAGGCTTGTGTTATCATGTCTGGCTTGAAAAAAAATATATATATATAATCTTATTATATATACAACAAACTTTATTATAGAAAAAAAAAAGACCTTTGCAAAAAAAAAACCAAAAACACACTCCAAAATTCTTGGCCTTGGGCTATAGGTTTCCTATAAAAATGTTAAAGAATTTTTCCTTCATTATTTGAAATGTAGTTTAAATTAAATGACAATTCTAAATTTCTCTATATGTCTAAAAATAATAAGATGCTTGGAAAATATAGTTGAGTAATACAGTTTTGTAAATTCATACTCAAATACATTTGTATCTTTATTTATTTATCTGTATACGTGGGTGCATTTTAGGGTGTCTGTGTATATGTGTGTGGGATGCATGTGTGTGGTAGAGGCTAGAGTAAGTGTCAAGTATCTTCTTAGTTTTACTTTATTTCTTGACGCAGAGTTCCTCTCACTACATTTGGAGCTTGCCAGGTGTCCTCCTGTCTGGCCTTCTTTCCCTTCCCTCAAGAGCTGGGATTAAAGGTGTACTCTTTTTGTTGTTGTTGTTGTTGGTTGTTTATTTTTTTAATGCTTGTTCTGGGAAATTATTGTGTAACAGTTTCCTCCTAAATTGAAACAATCCATCCTGCAGGGAAGCTCCCTCAGGAAGAAGATAAACAACTCAAAACAGCTTCAGGAAGTCCCTGAAACTGATCAGATCCACTAGGCCACTCCTTGCCAGAGTAAGCATAAACCCGAGAGAGTGCCCCTCTGATTAGGAAGCAAATATAAGGAAGACTTTCAGGTGAGCAGAGGTGCCAAGAAGACTCTCAGAGGAGAAAAGCTGCAGAGATCTGACCAGCTGCCTGAAAGAAGAAGAAACCAGCTGAGCTGCCCAGAAGAAGAGTAGACTTACTAAAGAACCCAGACAGGACACTCTCCAACCTGTTGAGCTGCCTGCTGGCTGTGCAATGTACCCTAGGTGTCTCAGATTTTGTGAGCTGTCACTCATGCTGGGGAGGGCTTTGGTGATACAGATGTCTTTGAGTCATTTCTGCCTCTCTTAAGTGACCCTTCACCCATATTCCTGTAAGTAATCCCAATAAAATTCATTGGTTCACCAAGTTGGACTTTGGTGGTATCTATACTTTGGTCTGTCTGGGTTTCCTATTCGGTGAATAGACCTGTATGTTGTGTCTCGCCAGGAAAAGCTTGTCATACAACAGAGATCAAATTCAGATTCTTATGCTTGCCATGTAAGCATTTATTGACTGAGCCATTTCCTCAGCCCCATCTTAGGTTTAAACATACAGCCATGTTAGGAAAGGAGAAAATAAACCAGATACAGGCTGTGTCAGAGCCAGAAAACACATCATCTCTGTAGGTCAGAGATGATGAAGCGGGCAGAGTCGGGAAGGGAGGCAGAGATCATAGATCCTTTGGTTCTGATTTCAGACTCAGGTAGCTGTGGTCCAGAGTTCAGACCTATGGAGTAAAGGGAACTAAGGCTGAGCCACCATGAGGCCCCTTTTAAAGACCCAGAGTGGAGTTCGGTTCTCCTTGATAATGAAAGGAAGTTTGAAAACTAAAACCACGGCCTTGGTTTTTAGTTTGCAATTTGCAGAACTAGGTAAGTGGGCAACACTGGGAGCTTTGATGTTTTACTGTGATGCTCTACAGTTTTTCCCCTGCTATATATTTTAATATAAAATTATAGCATATAAATATATATATTTATATATTATATATAAGTAAATCTATATATGGTATACAAAGATTTATTTATATATCATATAAAATTTATATATATCACATGTATAAACTGTAAATATATAAAGTTATATATTAAATACATATAAATATATATTTGTTATGTAAAATATAACATCAGAAAAAAACAACAGCCCATTAAAATAATCCTAAACTGTTTTTCACTTTCACATCTACAGGTACAAGCCATTCATTTGTTAAAACTCAGAACTAAAGAATGCCCCTCAGAAGATTTAAAAACCTGTCCCCTGATTTGACACAATCACTACTGCTCAAGACCAGACTGGGAAATCTGGTAGCAGCCCTGTGTATCTCACCTGAGTGTCGAAGTGCAGAAAATCCTTGCTCATCTTCCCACTCCCAGCTCGGCTCACTCTTATTGTGCAGAGAGTGAAAGGTGGGGACTTCATGGTACCAGTCTAGGTCAGCATTACTAACGGAGCAGAACACAAAGGCACACTTAGTGAGAGATGTCTTTGAAACCCAGTAAAAGTCTCTCTTGCCATATAGACTCAAACCTCCCTAGAGACTACCGTGCAAAATAATTTATTTTGCAAAATGGATTAATTTCTCCACAATCGCAAGAACAAAATTTTGATTCTTCAAACTGAAAAAAACCTATTTTTTTAAGTTATGTGTAGCTATGTGCACTCTACTTAACAGTGTTCAGTCACCACCCAATCTCCCAAAGCTTGAACTACACAAAGACAAGAATAAGACGCATGCACATTCACCTGCTGATGCAGTCTCCCGTGAGCGGGTCGCAGCTCCCTGCACAATCACAAGGTCTGCAGCCGTAGTCTCCAAAGCCCCAGTATCCCACCATGCACCTGTCGCAATGTGGCCCTGCCACCCCAGGCTTGCAAGGGCAGTCACCATTGCTGGGGTCACAGAAGGTCACTGAGCTGAAAGGAAGGATCGCCGATCCAACTGGGTGGCAGGAACATGCTACAACAGAGGAGACAAGGGACTGATGAGTGTCACCAGTGTGACCCGAGCTTATGCCTGGCAAGTGCCTTTACCTCCTCAAACAGCATGTTTCTGAGACGCATCCTTTAGGCAACTGATGTATGCTTGGAGAATGAAAGTTAATTACACTACAGAGAAGCAAGATATAATTAGAAAGCATGTCCGCTGCAAAAAGAACCTTGGAACTTATTCTAAAGTTGAGAGCATTAGATATAAACACCTTTTGGCTGAGGTGACAAAGACAAGGCAGTGAGGAAGGTAGAGAAGGAACATTTAGTGAGAGATGAATTACGAGCAGATGATGTTCTAGAACAGTGGTTCTCAGCCTTCCTAATGCTGTGGCCCTTTAACACAGTTCCTCATGATGTGGTGACCCCCGGCCATAAAATTATTTTCATTGCTACCCCATAACTGTAATTTTTACACTGTTAGGAATCATAACATAGATCTCTGGGTCTTCTGATGGTTTTAGGTGACCCCTGTGAAAGGGTCATTTGGTCCTCAAAGAGATCAAGACCCACAGGTTAAGAACCACTGTCTGAGATTTCAATGAAGCTTTAAGGAAGAGGATGATGCCTACTGTCTAACACAGCTACTGCAGAGACGGTACGGAAAGACAGTGGATTGTTAGGGTTAATAACATGAAGGCCTTCACAGAAAAAGTTATCTCAGTGGTACATGGGGGATGTAATTAAAGAGAACTCCAGGGAGAATCCAACCATGAGATCAGACAGCTCTTTTCAAAGCTAAAATTGGCTGGGTGTGTGAAACTGAATGAGGATTTGTGTGTGTGTGTGTGTGTGTGTGTGTGTGTGTGTGAATTCTATATGAAATTTGCTTATTTGGTTCATTATAAATGGCAAACTATGACCTCCCTTGGGTCCTCTAACTAATGCTCAATTTGATTTCTTCAATTTTACCTAGATTAAAGACAAAATACTCCCCACAATGGCCTTGGCAAAACTTCCTCTACCCTCTTGGTCTGATGATTGTATTGACAAACTTGTCTGGAGAATCTGTCCACCTCAGAATGGCTTCATACTCTTTCCACTGCCCCCTGCAAGAGTCAAATGAGAAGTGGTAGAAGAGATCTTGGTTATGCTCCTGCCCCCTCAGCTCTCTGGTTTGGAGGAAGAAGCTTACCTTTGCTGAGTCTTGGCTTCCCCACTATGCTGTTTACGTCTACTGAAGGCTGAAGCTATTCTAGATGAACCTTCTTCAGCAAGGTGTGTAACACAGCCTGCTACTGCCCAGGGCAGATTTTCTGTCATTACTTTTCAACTAAATTTCTAGATCCTGCTTTCCCTTTAAAAGCTTTAAATGTTTGTTATCCTGACATTCAAATTTCCATTTGACATCATTGCTCCAACTGTATGACTTTTTAAAAAGACACCCAGCTTCTTGTCTCAATTTTCATGTCTGTGACTATGAAAATAAGACAAAATCTCAAGACTGTGTGTGCATATTATACATATATATAGACGTGTGTGTGTGTGTGTGTGTGTGTCTTCATGTGACTGTGAGGATGAAAGGGGATCATGTATGCAAAGCCATCACTGTGGAGTTTGAAACACAGTTTATTCATAGAAGATTAATTGATTGGTCAACAGAAATTCGTACAGAAGTATAGGACCTACGTACAGGAAGTGATGCCAGACATGAAGGAATTTTATTTGTAGGCTTGTAAGGAAAACAGAAAAGTAGTGGATAAAAGTTCTCGTCACTGTGATATACTAGAGGCCTATGTAGGAGCACGGCAAAGAAGAAAGGAACATAGCCTGAGATAGCCCCAAAGGGTTCACAAGGCTGCGGTTCTCAGGTGTGTGAGCTGGGTTTAAAGGGAAGAGGTTTATATGTTGACAGGTGGGATAGGTAGGCAGTTGCTCATCGGAATTCCCCTCGCTGGTCTTTTTAAGAACAATCAAAACATTTCAATTGCAGCAAAAGCACATAAACTTTACTGTACATTTTTTTTTAGGTGTACAGTTAACTCTAATATTTCCATGGATTTAGTGGCTTAGGAAGTTTTCAATCAGGGTATGGGGAGAATTCAATTCTGGAAGACATGTAGACGGTTAGGGAGAGGAAAGGAACAAGACTTGGCAAGGCCAAGTAAGGCAGGAAGTGTAGGAATGGAAAGAAGAGCTTGGATGGAGAAGTCCTGTTTGTGTGGGGTTGTTTCCTGGGGGCAAGGTTGAGACAGGGTTTCTCTGTGTAGCCCAGGCTGTCCTGGAACTCACTCTGTAGACCAGGCTGGCCTCGAACTAAGAGATCTGCCTGCCTCTGCCCCCTGAGTGCTGGGATTAAAGGTGTGAGCAACCACCAGCTAGCTCCGTGTGTGTGTGTGTGTGTGTGTGTGTGTGTGTGTGTGTGTGTGTTTAGAGAGAGAGAGTATTTGAGGCTGAGACCCTGTGTAAGAGAAAGAACCATGAACAATAACAAAAAGATTTATAAAGACCGTCTGGATGAGATAACATTGTCAAGGGGAAGCGTGTGTGGGGGAAGGATTGAGCTTTCCAGCTTATAAAAAGGGGCTGACATTGAAGATGAGCAAGAGAAGGCTGGATGTATAGAGCTGCATGGGGATGGAGGTTGCCAAAGGGGAAGAAACCACCAGCTTGGGGTCAGCCATCTCTGAGCTTCAATGCGCTTGTGGGAAATGCTAAGAAGTTATAACGGACGGCTGGAAATCATCTGAGGGAGAGGAGAAAAGTTGGAGGATCCCAAAAACAGTTTAGAGTTTTCAGGCAGTGGGAGGTAAAGCCAAGAAAACATGGTGAGACCTCTGAAGGTGCCCAGAGTGAGGGGACAGTCACAGGCCAGCCTCCCAATACAGACAGGTGGAGGAACAATGACTTAGATTGCCAAGGGTTATAAAACCAGCTATGGAAAACACAGGCTGAGAAAGTTTCAGATGGTTAACAGTGTCAAACACTGCAGAATGCACCAGCCACGTAAGATTGACATGAAGCCCAAGCCACTATCAGTCAGGAAGCCCCCGATGGCTTTCTGAGAATAGGAGTTGAAGATCTGGTGGCTGGCACAATCCCCCTTGATGTTTTAAGCAGTAAGTGTGAGATCAGCGTTTATGACACTTTAGTGTGTGGAAACCCCTCATCACACCTTTCCACATGCCTTCTTTGGTGGAGAGCCATCACAGTGGTTGCTCCTTTGTCTGCAAAAGGTTAGAGCAAACCTTCTATTCGTTCTGTTATTCCTTTACTGGAGAAGAATTTAGGGCTGATGATAATAATCCTAATGTTTGTGAAACCTTCGCAGTTTAGAATACAACACTCATCAGTTGAACATTGCTCTTTGGGGCCCTTGTCCACTTCTCTAGTCTCGGCTTTCATTGTGCTCTGCATATATCCTCTCCTAGTTAAATGCTCCCTACCATCCAGGCACACCACATGCTCTCCTGTTTCTGTGCTGTTCTCCAGAGAGGGCCCAGCCCTCCTTGCATGCATAGTTTTCAGAGTTCCACACATCATTCGAGTCTACCTTAGAAAGCATCTCCTGGTCACGCATTTGAGGTAGCGAGTGCACAAGGCAAGCCCATAGAGATAGGTAGAGGACAACCGGTGGAAGCTGGTTTTCTGTTTCTACTGTGTTAGGGTCCAGGGACTGAAAACTCAGTCACCAGGCTTGGCAGCAAATACTTTGAGTACTCTCACCAACGGAGCCAACAACCGCAGCAGTCCAAAGGCAGAATGTTTGTAACAGAAGTAGACAGTCCTAAGAGAAGGGTGAGCTGTGTCATCCCTCCACAGCCCTCTTCACTTTCCAGGCTTGGCGCCCAAGGCGGCCATTCATGGTCCTAAGGGGAAAGTCTGCTGTCTTTAAGGAGTCAGTCATAATTCACACAGTTGAGGTAATTGATCCCTTTTTTTGAAACCTTTGGTTGCTTTAAGGATAGCATTTCTTCTTATAGCTTTGCTAGTAGTTTATTTTACATTAGAAACAGTGGCACTTTCCATTTTTTCTTTGGGAGAATCATATCTGTTTATTTAATTATAAATCTCAGATAATAAAAACTTACTAAATCGAATTTAACTGCAATGACAAACACGCTTAGCAAATGGCAAAAGAGACAACTGTGTATTTGCACATGGCAGTAGTCATCTATCCATTCATTTAGTCAATGAACATTTAATGAACAGCTACTGTGTGCTGAGCAAGTACTAAGCAGACTACTGGTGATCTAAGTTGAACTAGATAATCTTTGCCCTTTGAAGAGACTCACAGTTTATGAGAATAATCATTCCAGAGCTGGTGAGATGGCCCAGGGGGTACATGTCAACGTTCAAACCTCATGACATGAGTTCGATTCCTAGAACCATAATGGAGGAGAGAACCAACTCTTGAATGCTTGTGCTTGATCTCATATGCTCCCCTCATATGTACCATGGTGCTCACACGTGTGTGCATGTGTGTGCACACATGCACACACCCCACATACACATAGTAATGGGGATGATTTTAGCTGAGACTCCTAACAGCGAGGATATGAAGCCTGAAGTGACCACCTCCTAAAGCCAGGTGGGACTTCTAATGGAGGGAGGGAAAAATCAATCCACTTGTAAAACCTTCAACCCAAAATCTGTCCTACCTACAAGATGTGCAGGGATAAAGATGGAGCCGAGATTGAGGGAACGGCCAACCGATGACTGGCCCAACTTGAGACCCATCCCACAGGAGAAAGCCAATCCCTGATACTATTAATGATACTCTGCGATGCTTGCAGACAGGAACCTAGAATAACTGTCCTCTGAAAGGTTTCATCCAGAAGTGGATAGAAAGAGATGCAGAGACCCACAGACAGACATTAAGTGGAGCTCGGGAAGTCGTGTGGAAGAGTGAAGGGTAGGATTGAGGGAGCCAGAGGGGTCAAGGACACCACAAGAAGACCTATAGAGTCAAGTAATCGGGGTCCATGGGGGCTCACAGGGACTGAACCACCAACCAAAGAGCATGCAGGGGCTGGACATAGGCCTCTTACATATATGTAGCAGATGTGCTTGATCTCCATGTGGGTCCCCTAACAATTGGAGTGGGGAGAGGGTGTCTCTGACTCTGTTGCCTGCCATTGGATCCCCTTCCCCTAACTGGACAGCCTAATTGGGCCTCAGTGGAAAAAGATGCTCTTAGTTGTGCTGAGACTTGATGTCCCAGGACAGGGTGGTACCCAAGAGGGGCTTCCCCTTCTCCTCAGAGGAGGGAAGGGCATAGTGGGGGGGAGAGAAGGGGTTTGTGAGGGTGGGACTGGGAGGAGAGGAGGGAAGGGGGCTGCTATAGGGATATAAAGGGAATAAATAATAAGTTAATGAAAAATGGAAAATAATAATTATTCCAATATAAAGGGACTTACATAATACAGAAAAGATTTTAATCTTCAAAACACTGAGTTTCTTGTGATGATAATGTCACTTAAGTTGAATGCAGTTATGTATTGCTATGTTTTTATTAAGCGTCCTAATTTTTCCAAGGGTTTGATGATTATGAGGATCTTCCAGAATTCTCTTAAGATATCAGATCACTACTGATTTACCACTTGTTCTTAAAGATAATTTCTCTTTATTACTGGCTTGTATACATATAATTATATATGTGTAGGTATGATGTATATGCACATATGTGTAGGTGTGTGCCTGCTATGGCACATGTGTCTCTACAAAGTGTCAGAGGACAACTTTGTATGGCCAGCTCTTTCCTTCCATCCTTATGTGGATCAAGTGGAGGTTGCAGGGCTAGCATGGCAAATAACTTTTCCTGGTGAACTATCTTGCTGGCCACCTGGTTTTATTACCTGTTTTTAACCAACCAATGTAGAAAGTCTACATACTATGGAACATGAATACACCAAGATATGTGCAAAACAGCACAGACATGACACTAAATAAAATCATACATGAAAGCATAAAACTAGATAATGAAACAGACAGTTGCTATGTTGCTCGCTTAAATCATTTCGGTTCTTAACAGCTGCTATGGGTGATTGAGACCCAAGGCAGATGCTGTAGGTCCCCCACCCATGGAACCCCAGTCACAGCTTTTCCAGTAATGGAAAAAAGAAAAACAAAACAAAACAAAATAAAAGTCTGTCTAAGAGCTGACCTCTCAGTAGGACTTTGTGTTTTAAAACCGATACACATGTCAGGAATGGCCAGAGAAGAATGCGATTCTATCACGTGTACTAACGGATTCCTGTCAATGTGACTTTTTGCATAATAACAAGACAAAAATACCAGTGAGAAACTATGCAGAACTAGCTGCAGGCAGATGGCCCCAGAATCCTCCACTGCGTGCCTTCTCAGACTGCAAAGTGGGGCTTGCCTTGCATACTTGGCTCCTGATGTTTGACAGCTATCAGTGTCTGACACACAGAATCTGCATTTCTTTTTCTCTTCCAGAACGCACATTTTTTTAAAATTATTATTATTGTTTAGAAAGATTGGTGGGCCGGGGAGAAGCGTCTGTAGGTTATGGTTCAGTTCTGAGTTCCTAGCATATATTTAATACTATATTTTCCTTCTTTTTTTTTTGTTCTTTTTTCTGTTTTCTTTTCCTTTTGTGTTTTTAGGATTTCTCTGTGTAGCCCTGGCTGTCCTAGAACTCACTCTAGACCAGGCTGTCCTTGAACTCATAGACATCCTCCTGCCTCTGCCTCCAGAGTGCTGGGATTAACACTGTGTGACATCACCATCTGGCTGATTGTTCTTTTAAAATTTAACTCAACTTTTCTGTGAAGCAAGGCATTTATTATGTTATTTTATTTTATATTTTTGTTACTATACATTCATAGTGTATGCTGCTGGGCTGGATAATTCTATTATCACCCAAGTATAGAATGTACTTGGAGTACATTGTCCCCCCAGAACCCTCTCTACCCTGCCCCTTTTTCTTACCCCCCATTAATTCTTTATTTCTCTGTGAGGTTTCACATCTACTTTCATGTCATATGCACATATACTTGAATTTTGTGTCCAAATAAAATTTAGAAATCACAAATGAGAGAAGTGCTATATTTATCTTTCTGAGACTGTCGAAGTTTTTACAGAACGGTGCAAGTCCTTGACTTCTGCTTGTCATTCAACATGAACCTCAATATGGAAGATTACATAATATTCTATTATTATTATTATTATTATTATTATTATTATTATTATTATTACTGTGTGTTGTATGGGTGCATACAACTTGCTGAAGTTGCTTTTTCCTCTATCTTTAGGTGGGGTCCAGGCATTTAATTTAGGTCACTGGGCTTGTCAGTAGGGACCTTTACCAGTTGAGCCATTTCACTGAGCCATAAGCATATTCTTATAAGGCAAATGATTTATTTTTATTAGTGCATTATTGATTGGGGGTGTGTTCTACTGGAAGAAAATCTAAAGTAATAGTACAGAAATTTTAAGCCAATATGCCACAACAGGTTCCTTTTGAAGGATGATTTTTTTTTTCCCCAGAGCTGAGGATGGAACCCAGAGCCTTGTGCTTGCTAGGCAAGCAAGCACTCTACCACTGAGCTACATCTCCAACCCCCATTCAAGCAGCAAATTTTAATCATTGTTAAGTGAGATACAAATTTTGTCTACAGTATATGTTTGTGGAATATAGGCATTGCCTCTTTAAAATGTTTCCAGGAAAGTGGTGGGACATGTAGCTTCTCTGGAGGATTTTCTGACAGAAGCGTAACTGTTCATGAAATAGTGGACTGACATATTTTCAAAGAACTTTGTGCATCCAAAGTTAAACATTTATTCCAGCTACAGGAGCTGATAATAAATACAGCGATTTGGAAATTTGCCTGTAAGAGCTCTTAAGAAAAATAGAAAACAGACAGAGGAAATATAATCAAGTTGTTAAGGGACAAACCCAGGAGTCAGATTGGTCGGGTTCAAGTCCTGGTTATGAGGCTTATTCCTTATAAGCCTTCATAAAATCCATTTCCTAAGTCTCAATATTCTCTTTAATCAGTGAATATACTGATTATATACTGATTATTGAATACAATAATCTCTTTAATCTAAGAACAATACTTAGATCACAGGACAGCTTGAAGGTGAGTAGGATAGAGTATGCTTTTAGCAATGTGTTAGAAATCTGTAGTGCCAAATAATCAATAAATAACTGGTAATATCTTCTGGCTAATGTATATTTTAAGGTGCTTGACATCCATCAACCCATCCACCTCCCTGCTTGCTACCCATCTACCATCCATCCATCCATCCATCCACCCATCAATCCATCCATCCATCCATCTGTTCACCTACCTGCTTGGGCACTATCTACTGTCATCCATCTGTCCATCCATCCATCCATCCATCCATCCATCTGTCCATCTCTCCTCCATCCATCCATCCATCCATCCATTCATCCATCTGTCCATCTCTCCTCCATCCATCCATCCATCCATCCATTCATCCATCTGTCCATCTCTCCACTCACCCACCTATCCATCCACTCACCCATCTATTGACTCACACTTTCGACAGGGAGTTCCTGAACCTTCACATCATGAACTTCGAGAAGTCAGAGATATGAGGGGAAATACCAAGAATTACATCTTCCGAGTGAAGGAAAGAAATAACCAAAGGCAGTGAGTGTTATGATCAAGTTAGTCCATAGTGTATGAGAATACAGAAGGAAACCCAGTAACGACCTTATGGCACATACATATTGATATTTCTTTAAGGGAATTAACAATCTAACTGGCTTTCTAGTTAGCCTTTCTACCTTGCCATTGGGAGGAATGTGGTGGCAAAATAGGAGCATATCTTTTTTGATTACCCCATGCATTAGAATTAAGTTCTTCTTTGGTTACACGGTCCTTTCCTTGGATAAAAACAGCAACCTATCACTCATGTAGTAAATCAGAGTAGGAGGAAAAAGTAGGGCGTGATTTATGGTCCCACTGCTTATAGAGAGTGAGCCTGTAATGAGATGCAGGGCAGGAGTCAAAGAACACAACTGCCAGTCACAATAGCCAGGAACCCTGTGGTCACCTATTTTTTGGATGGACAGTTAGGGTGTTAGTGGTGGTGGTGTTGGTGGTGGGGTTGTCCATGGGAATCAAGGTTGCCTTTTCGCCCCGTTCCCACCTTCAGCAGAACTGCAGCCTCTGTTTGGGTGTCTGAGACTGATGCACTCTGAGACTGATGCATGACGCCAAGCTTGTCTTAGAGAGGGCACTCAGCGTTACCTGGTAGTTCCCTAACTTTTTTGCTCTTCTGCTGGCAAAAGATACACCGAGAGCAAAATACCCTGAGCATATTTGTTCCTGATTTAGCGTTTCTAAAAACAGCACTCAAAAGTTCAAGGCCCTCAGCTGGGAAAGAAGTGGCTGGTTGGGGACCTTTCACCGCAGCCCTGTAACCACGCCCTCCACCGTGCAGCGCCCGCCCGCCCGCCCGGCTCCCAGCATTGTTTTCTCCTGGAAAGGCCAAGGCCCTACCCCACTTCTGATGAGGATTTTTTTTTTTTTTTTTTTAAATAGCAAAGACATTTCAGGAGCTGGCAGCAGCCTGCCAAGGCTCTTAGAGGGAGTGTGGACTTAAGCGGGATGATCTCGGGATGCAGTTCCAAGCAGAGAGGAGATAGCATAAGCTGTTACTAATGTATTAAGTGTGATGTTAATAGTAGATGAAAGGCGCCTCCTGTCTTTCTGAGGGCTGCTGTTTACTGCTTCCATTCTATGGCCATCTCTTTGATAGTAGCCCAACAGCTACAAAACCAATCGGTTTTGCTAGCAGACCAACAGCTATGAAACTAAAAATAAGGTAAATGGATCTCTCAGCCTGTGAAAGGCACAATAGCAGCTTAGGGGCGTTTTCCTAGTGATCCCTGAAATGATAAATACATTTCATTCAGTTGATAGCTATTTATAATAGTCAATGTGCTCGGCAGACATACTGTTTTTTAACCAAATTCTGCTGGAATAAGCTTAGTAAGTAATCCAAATTAACACTTGCCTTTAATTTACTGAAATTTATTCTCTCATGAGTTGCTGTCCCACGTGGCATAGGAAAATCCATCACACATAAGATACACTTTTATTCAATGTCTTAGAAGTATATGGAAGGTACTTTAGTATATTTCCTATCTGCCTTTGGTAAAATTTTAAATGTATAATGTAAATAAATACTGATGTCATGGCCTTTATTTTTAATCCATGACTGTGACTGATGCTCAGGCATCTATTTGTGGTGTGTGTGTGTGTGTCATTTTTTTTTCCTGTTTACCAATTGTTACCATGCCAGTTTCTATTTATTCCTGGAGATATCTAAGAGATCTTACATGGTTTTTTTAAAAAAAAGAAAGAAAACAACTCTATCATCTCAGTTGGTGACTTTTTAAACCAGAGAAAGTAATTCTGAATATACAGATGCATTCAATTTACTAGAAAATGTCCAGGTATGATTTTATGTCCGCTGCTTGACTCAGAAGAATTCAGCTTTGTCATACACCACAGTTATTGTCTGTATCATGTTATGAAAAGAAATACCACTTGCTCACTCTCCTGTATTTCCAGTCTATTCACCAGCCAGCCAGTCACCTTGACAGGAGCAGGGCCATCTCTAACGAATCCCTTTCTTTCAGAGAGAAGCCCTATTTCCTATTGATGGCACATGGCTTAGATCTTTCCTCTGAATGGAGATGATGAGTCTGGCCTACAACCTGTCACAGCATTTGCTTCCCATCCTAACACTTTTACAGCTTTTAATTATATACTCGAATGGTGAGACTTTTTGTTGGGGTAGAGGCCCCCTTTTTTTTTTTTTGGTCTATGGAATGACCAGAATAGGCTTGGCACAGGGCATGTATTGAGTAAGGTGAGGGGTTTCTTTCTTTCTTTTTTGAAATTCTTGTTTTTAGGATTTATTTTTATTTGTGGGGTGTGTGTGTGTGTGTGCGTGAACAGGAGTAGTTGCCCACAGGGGCCAGAAGAGGGTATCAGATCTCCTAGAGCTGGAGTTCCAAGTGGTTGTGAGCAGCCATGTTGGGAGTAGGAAGCAAACTCTGGTTCCCTGGAAGAGTCCCAGTACTCTTAATTGCTGAGCCATCTCCCCAGCCCCTAGGTTGGATTTTTGAAATGAATGGTTACACTGGCTGGTTTTGCGTGTCAACTTGACACAAGCTGGAGTTATCACAGAGACCGGAACCTCCGTAGAGGAAATGCCTCCATGAGATCCAGCTGTAAGGCATTTTTTCAATTAGTGATCAAGGGGGAAGGGCCCAGCCCTTTGTGAGTGGTGCCATCCCTGGGCTGTTTATTGGTCCTTGGTTCTATAAGAAGGCAAGCTGAGCAAGTCAGGTGAAGCAATCCAGTCAGCAGCACCCCTCCATGGCCTCTGCATCAGCTCCTGCCTCTCGGTTCCCGCCCTGTGTAAGTTCCAGTCCTGACTTTCTTTGGTGACGAACAGCAATGTGGAAGTGTAAGCTGAATCAACCCTTTCCTCCACAACTTGCTTCTTGGTCATGGTGTTTAATTGTAGCAGTAGAAACCCTAAGACAATGGTGCTATCTGGTATTTCTTAATGACTGGTGGTCTTTGGTCTTCAGTAGTCAGTCTCTCGTGGTCATCTCTATAGTACAGTATGAGGCCTAGAAGGTAAGACCTACATCCATTAAAGCCTACTATAGCCAATCTACTTTGGCAACCCAGCCTTTGTTGAATGAATGAACGAACCTCTCTGTAAGCATGGGCTGATTTTCTGTTTTGGTGAAGCCCCCAAAGGACCACACTACTTCTTTTAATAGGCATTAATAATTTCTTAGCACTGTAGCATGTAACACAGAGATACTAGAAACAGAAAGGTGAAGCAGACAAGATCGGCAACAGGCCTGTAGAAAACTTACACGGTCAAAGCACACTCCATTAGGCTGAGTCACGTGGGCACAGCTCATTCTTACACTTAATGCTTTACTTAGTTCAGTTCTGTTATTTATTATTTGTGATAAAAAAAATTACAACTCTGCAGGAGACATTCTCCACTCCAAATAATGCCTGTCGCTGGAAGCAATTTTTCCCACATTCATCAATTTGAAATTCCTTTTCTTGCATGTAATTATCTCGAATTACTCCTCTTTGTTGTAGGGCAATAACTTGTCTTAAGATTGCCACTCTGCATTCCTCTACCCTTTTGGGTACCTATAGAAACTCTCTCCTCTCTGGGGAGTTTCCTGCTTATTGTGAATACGTTTTCCCTCGCTCACATTTACACAAGCTCACTCTTGCCTTTTTTCTCCCCTTTGTTTCTTTTGGCCTGTCAGGACCTCTTTCCACTTGTGTATTTTTTGTAGTAAGATCCTTAGGACAGTGGTTTTCAACCTGTGGGCCTCGACTTCTTTGGGGGTCGAAGGACACTTTCACAGGGGTCACATATCAGATGTTTACATTATGGTTTGTAACAGTAACAAGGAAGAGAATGTATGGTGGCGGTCACCACACCATGAGGAACTGGATTCAAGGCTGGTGGCATTAGGAAGGCTGAGAGGCACTGACTTAGGAGGACGGCAGTTCTTTAGATTCAGATTTTACCTGGCTGTTTATCAGGAAGCAGAGCACTATGCAACACCAAATGCTGAACTTTGAAAAAAAAAAAAAAAAAGATCCTTTACAATGACTCTTGTCTCTCTCTATATATATAATATATATAATTATATATAAATATAGAATTCCATATGTAATAAATATATAAATCTATAACTATATAGTTATAGAATTATATATTTGTTTTAGTAATATACATTGTTATATATAACTAATAACTACAAGTATAACTATATAATTTGTTTTCAAATAGCTCATAGTGTCGAGTAGAATTCCTTAGAATTTTGAAGTTCACTGATTGCATCTCGGTCTTTGCAGTCAGCCTAATCTGGGTTCAAACTCCAGGACTGCCACTGACCAACTGTCTGAACCTGGATAAATGTGTGATCAGGTTAAGCCCGGTGTCCTTCTCCGTAAGGCGGAGCTGACAGTACTTAGCTTATGAGTGCTATGTACGTATCTTTGCCATCACCCAGCATAGCACCTACCCGTGGCAGTTAACATTCTCCTATGTCCTTCCTTTTAATTTTGCCCAGATTTCCTGAAGATTTGATACGGATACACTTTGCTTGCTTACTTAATATTTATCATCTTTATATCAAATGTAAAACAGTATCTGATTTATCTATTCAATGAACTTTACTTTCTCTTTGAGAGATACTGTAGAGAGCTAACATTTATCACTCTCCAAGTTGATCGTGTGTGTGTGTACACGCATGTATGTGAATGTGTGTGTGAGTAGGTACATTTATTGGTGTGAATGTGTGAGTGTGTTGTGGTTATGTGTACTCTGGGGATTGAACCCCTAGGCAAATACTCTGCTACTGACCTACATTTTCAGCCCTACTTTTTTTTTTTTTTTTTTTGAGACAGGCTCTCACCGTGCAAACCAGATTGGCTTGTAAGATCATCCAGTTTCTGTCTCCCAGTACTGGAATGAAGGCATATGCTACCATATCCAGTCTTAACTGACCTTTATTCAGTAATTGTTTGTAACTGTTCTTATAGGTAGAGTATACATATTAGTGCACTACTTAACCTTCTAAAAGAATTATCACAGTACAGTTACTATATTGTGCTATGCTGATTTTTTCCTATTTCTTTCATTTTCTTACCCTCGTGGGTAAGAAAGAGATTACAAGTAAAAGAGTTGCCACACTGCTGGTTCTGTTTAAAGTTTGCTTTTCAAAACAGTTACTTCATTTTGGTTCTACATTGGAATCACCTACATTCGCTTCCAGACTAAAAGCGAGAGGTCTGTGTTGTCCCTACGCCATAAAATGAACTTACACGGTTTTGCCAAATTGTACTTGGAAAGGAAGAGTCCACCACGGGGTTACCGTCCCAGGGGACTTTTCTGGCACCTGAGAAGCAGTGCCCTGGACGTGGGCTCAGGAGTTGAAAACTGATGCTGTCTCGGATTCCTAACTGTGTTTTATGGTAAAGCCTTCTAGATTTCGTTGATGTAAAATTTTTACCTGTAAGCAAATGGATAGGAAAGACTTGGTATACAAGAGCGGGAAATAAAATAGTTGACAGAGTCCTGCATCATGACCATGAAGCAAGTTGGGGAGGAAAGGGTTTATTCAGCTTACACTTCCACATTGCTGGCCATCACCAAAGAAAGTCAGGACTGGAACTCAAGCAGGTCAGGAAGCAGGAGCTGATGCAGAGGTCATGGAGGGATATTACTTACTGGCTTGCTTCCCCTGACCTGCTCAGCCTGCTCTCTTATAGAATCCAAAATTACCAGCCCAGGGATGGTACCACCCACAATGGGCCCTCCCCCCCTTGATCACTAATTGAGAAAATGCCTTACAGCTGGATCTCATGAAGGCATTTCCTCACCTGAAGCTCCTTTCTCTGTGATAACTCCAGCTTGTGTCAAGTTGACACACAAAACCAGCCAGTACACAGAGATCCAAGTGAAGAGAAATAGGTAGACTTTATCATATGAACAGGCAATGTTCATATGATAATATTCGGAGTAGACTCCGAAGGACTGAAAATGGCCACCCACTGAAGGTACATGCATTTCTTCTGTGCATTGAGTTCTTTTGGCCTAAGCCAGGAGGAAGTGAGTGGGAGGAAGCCAGGGAGAGTGGGGCGTAAGCTGTTTGGATGAGGGACTCTTTGGTGTAGGTAACCGTAACTAAGGAGCCAGATAGGATCTTAGTAAACACTTGGTTTAGGGGTCGGAACAGAGGGAACAAGTTTATTTTTATTCACTTGCACCTAAAAGGCAATTGGTTGCATTTATTCTGGCCCCTCGGGATGAAAGAAGGGTATGCCAACCATCCTGGAGGTTGCTACTTTGGTATTCTGATTGTTTTCTGGCTGCTGCTCTGCTTTCCATATTGAGAAAGACTACGCCATGGTTAGAAGTATGTTTCTTGACATTAAAAAAAAAAAAAAGATATTATAAAGGAATTAATGGGGTGTGTCCTAAGAAGAGCTAACTTTGTTCTGCAAGGCATGTGTTCAAACATCTGTTTTAAACATGCCCTATGAAAGTGAAGAAAACTTGTACAGAAGGATCATAGGATGGCTGTCAATAGTCCATGCCCAGTCAAATTCCCACCCACATAGCACTCAATAAATCCTTTAGTGTTGAAAGATGGAGATGAGGAAGGAGAAACTGTGGAAGGAACTGGACTCAAGGATGATTTCAGTGCCAGCACACTAACGTACCTACAGTAGTTCATCACTGTACTGTTCCAAAATAGGTCAATATAGAACAAAAGGAAATGTCGGTGTGGGGGTAAGCTAGGTTTATCATAAATCACACAACACACATACACACACACAATCTATATCCTATGAATAAGAGGTTCGGCAATTGGAATTTCCAGATAATTATTCTGAAATGGTCACACAGAAAACGAACATCTTGGAACTTTCACAAATTCTCTTGGACAAAAGCAGGTCCTATGCTGAACATCTTCCTTCAAGAAGAAAACTGACGTGGTTGCTTACTGGAGTTTATGTCTATCAGCGAGTCATGACTAGCCAGAGTTTCGGCAACGCTTTTGGGTTGTCTGCAGGAGAGATTACATTACAGGTGATTGTTAGCTCAGACTCTTTCATCCCAGGGTAGAAGTAAAGGCAGCTGACCCCAGAGCTAGGGCTGACATAGGCAGTAGTCCTTAGAGCCCAGCAGAGATCTGGAAAGGTTAGATCAGAATCACCAATGATGCTTGTACAGAAGTATCCATTTCCGGATCACTCCCCTATTGGGGTCTTAATGTCAGGAGATTAGCAAGAGCTCCCAAGAGATTCTGATCCACATCCAGGCTCTGACCACATAGAGCGGGGCTTGCACCTGGTGGTCAATGAAGGTGGCTAGACTGTGTGGAAGCATCTCACTTACAGTCTATTTGATTTCCTGATGGGAAACACTGGGCGCCGAGGATGTAGCTCAGCGGTAGCATGCTTGCCTAACATGTGAGTCCGTATACTCAGTCTTCAGTATCTCCCATCCTCAAAATCGGATAGCTTGAAACCGGCTAAAGCGGGAATATTAAAACCACAGACATTGCAAAACGCTACCGATTAGGACTCTTCACCCATCCCACTGAAAGATGGTACCCCACTGGGTGCTACATGGCTTACTCTCCCCTCTTTAATACACCTGCCATAGCCAAACCAACGGGGGTTATAGTCACATAGGAGAGCAGAGGTTACAACGAGGTATCTTCGAAAGGAACTATGCTCCTTTGGAAGTACAGAATGCTCAGAGCAGTCCATAGAGGAGGGGGAACTCTCCCTGCTTGGTTTGAGCCTGTTTCTGTTCTTAGTCCTAAATTCAGCTAGGAGACTCCCATTTCCCCTGTGTTTATAGACCTTAAATGCACTGTCCTTAAAAGAGCACTTCTCTTCCTTACTCTCACTCGTGTAAATAAATTCAGTTTCAATGATCTCCACTTGTCTTAAATAAACAAACAACATCTTAGGAATCCCCAGAAGTGATTTCTTGACCTGGAAAAGTGTGGTGGACAGTCAGTCCCACAGTAGACTCTGATTAAGGCTGAAATAGAGAGGAAGTGAAAACAGATGATTTAATTGCTCACAGGAATTACTCTATTGACCGTCAGATTCGGTGCAGGGCCATGTTTATTCAGCTTTGATGGATCTGTGACATCAACTAAAGTGGCCAAGTAAGGCCCTGTTGCATTTAGCGCACCAGGAAAGTGAGAGGCACAGAACCAGCTAGATTAATGGGGCCAACAAATCCTTGGTTACTGGGCAGGAAGCTAGCCGACCTGAGAACTGATTTCAAGGATTAAATTCCATTCTATTTGCAGTGAGTGAAGGTGACCAGGTGACTATCCTACTAAATGTATGGGAGCTGCTATAAGCAGCAAATGGCTTCATGTCTTAGATAATTCATCCAAGGCCGCAAAGGCACTCACTGAATTGGAAAGCAGGACAATAGTTTCAGCGGGGAAAAAAAGTCTGTGAAGAAATACCACAGGGGATTCTCCTGAGGAAGTCTTTCTCAGACTTTGCTCATTTTCTCCCCACTCTTTCCCTGAGGCATACAGCGCATCTTTGCCCCCACAACTCAGAGATCACAGTGGTGCTTATACAAAAGCACATTTGAGAAACGGCCAATGAACTGGTTGATGCTCAGCCCTTCGGAGAGTCCTGTGCACTCACTGGGTGCCAGACAGGGCCTGTACATCATCACTGCCACCCCGGTGTACTGATGTGACTCATTACTGTACATTTCTCCCCATCGAGTAGGTAAGTCCTTTCTAGGAAGACTGTGGCATTTACAGACCTGGCGATTACCACAGTGCCTAGCAGGAGGAACAATAAATGTTTTCAGGCAAAGTCTTGTATACAGCCACTATACAAAAGAGTTAAAGTGAAGAGCACCAAATTAAGCATTGAGGAGTCTTGAAGTAAAGAAAACTTGGGTGAACTCACGACCTAAACTGAAAGCCACAGGGCCATACCCCTTCTTGAGATTTCTTCAAACATTTCATGGAATTAAAGTTCTACAGAGGCTCAAACACAGGAATCTAGATTTCTGGTTTTCTCTCTCAGTAAACTTTTAAAAATTTATTTTAAAATTCTAAGTTTAGGCCTGGAGAGATGGCTCAGCGGTTAAGAGCTCTGACTGTTCTTCCGAAAGTCATGAGTTCAAATCCCAGCAACCACATGATGGCTCACAACCATCAGTAATGAGATCTGATGCCCTCTTCTGGGGTGTCTGAAGACAGCTACAGCGAGCGGGGCCGGAGCGAGCGGGGCAGGAGCGAGAAGAAAAAGTGTCTGAAGACAGCTACAGTGTACTTACATATAATAAATAAATAAATCTTAAAAAACAAAACAAAGAGCTGGCAAATAAATCTTAAAAAATTCTAAGTTTACACGCACACAAATAGAGATAAAATCTTCGGTTGTATTTGGATGTTGGTTTAAGTAGATAGTCTTGCTAACTCATTAAACAATTTATCTCTAGAGAGTCCTTGAACTTGTTTAACCTTCATTGGAAGGCATCTTGCAGCCTTCTTAACCTCTAAGACAGTACAGTCAGATGAGGACTTATTAAAGTGAATTTTTAACTTTGTCTGGGCTGGGATCTGGGGTTCTGTATTTCTAAGTAGCATCCAGATGATGCCAATGAGATTAGGTCTCTGGACCATCCACAGAGGTAGACTTGTTCTGCCTTGGTAAACTCAGAATAAATACAACAAAATTGTTATTCTGAGTAGTTGTTCACACTGTTGATGGAGTCACACAACGGAGTAGTCTGGATTTTTTTTTTCCTTTCAATCAACCTGTTTTCTCTTTCCCTCCCTCCCTCCCTCTTCTCTCTCTCTCTCTCTCTCTCTCTCTCTCTCTCTCTCTCAAAGAATTGTTTATTTTATGTATATGAGTACACTGTAGTTGTCTTCGGACACACCAGAAGAGAGCATTGGATACCATTACAGATGGTTGTGAGCCACCATGTGGTTGCTGGGAATTGAACTCAGGACCTCTGGAAGAGCAGCCCGTGCTCTTAACCACTGAACTATCTCTCCATCCCTCAACCTTTTTTTTTTCTTGATACTACATTAAATGAAAGTGAAGCAGAAACTGATGGAGAGAAGGCATCTAAGTATAGTGTTTCTCTATCAGGATACCTCTCATAAGTCAGTACATCACAAACACAGTAGATCTTGTGTGTCATTGGCTTTATCATCAAGGTTCACAGCTGCAGAGGACACACAGGGAAACTGTTGATACATAGATGCTGGTACAGAAGTAAGGGAACAAACAACATTGGACACACTGCCAGTTAGACACACGATATGGAGAATTTCCATAGAAGAATTGGATTGCTGTGTTCTGAGAGGGACGGCAGGCTCGGAAAGGGGGAATGAAGAACAAGACTTGTATTCTAGAAGGAAGTGGACATGGATGTACCCTGGAATATTCATGAAAAAAATGGAGTCCACTGCTCATCAGCAGGGACTATGGAGAAAGAAGAAAGGCAAGCCTTCCCTAACACCTTACCTGCCTCCTGAAAACCATCTGAAAATGCAAGACTGCTATCGGCCATTTTCATAATTCTCCTCCACGGTGCACGAAGAAGCATATAAATGTTGGCTGACTAGGAGTGATCAGCAACACAGCACATTAGAGTAGTTTTAAACTTTGATCCTTCCAGTATCCCAGACAGAGGCGAACCTCAGGATACCTTAAGAGGCTAAAGGCTCAATCGGACAAATGTGATTTGTAGTTTTGTTTAGTTTGGTTCTCATGGGTGTATTAATATAGTTGTCACTGAGGTGGCGTTGGTCTTCTGACCAGCTATAAGGAATCTGTTTTTGTTTTATAGTTTCTTCTCTTGTGCCTTTCTTATAAAACTCTGGATCCATGAGTATTTTAGGTCTTAAAAAGCCAGAGCCAACAGCCTCTTTATATTCGGCAAGCATATGAACCATAGCTTGTCACAGAACAATAACAAAAAAAGGAAGAAAGAAAAAATTGAAGACATTCATTTTGGTTCCCAGTCTGTCAGTAACTCTTTCTACTTTTTCTTTTTCTATTGGTCAGAGTCATCCAAAAACCATTTCACCTGTTCTAATTCATCATGTGGATTTTAGTTTATAAAGGCCAAACAAAATAAAAATTTACTTGCCATGCAAGACTGACTATTTGGATTTGACCCCTGGAACCCACAGTAGTAGCAGGGATGGGAGGGGGTAGAGGCTGGAGAAAATGGCACAGCAATTAAGAACACTCGTTGCTCTAGCAGAGGACCTGAATTTGCTTCTCAGCACACATCTTGGGAGGTTACAACCACCTGTAACTCCAGCTCTGAGGGATGTGACGCCCTCTCCTGGTCTCTGGCGGCATTTGCATTCATGTGCACATAGCTACACATAGACTACACACAGAATTACACATAAGATAAAATCTTTTAAGAAACATAGATACCATGTTGCACATCTACAATCCAAGCATTCCCATGGTGACATGAGAGGTAGAGACCGGACAGTGACATTGGTTGGAGGCCGAGGACCAACTAGCCAGAAGTCTATAGCAGAAACAAGAGAGACCCTGCCCCACCAAGTTAAAAACCAAGAACCAATTCTTGAGAGTTGTCCTCAGACCTCCATACCCATACACACACACACACACACACACACACACACACACACACACACACACTCATACACATGCACATTCATACACACACACAGACAATTTAAAAAATAAGTCAGTGAATAATAATAATGCTTTTAAATTAATCTGAATTATACACCATTAAAATATATTGCAAATATGTAATACTTTAATAATTACATTTTTGCCAGGCTTCCTGTGTCCTAGAAACTAAACATCAACTTTTTTTTGTTTGTTTGTTTCAAGTCAGAGTCTTACTATATAGCTCTGGCTGTCCTGGAACTCACTATGTACACTAGGTTGGCCTCAAACTCACTGAGATCCACCTGCCTCTGCCTCTTCTACATCCTCTGCCTCCTCTGCCTCCTCCTCTGCCTCCTCTGCCTCCTCCTCTGCCTCCTCTGCCTGCTCTGTCTCCTCTGCCTCCTCCTCTGCCTCCTCTGCCTCTGCCTCCTCTGCCTCCTCTGCCTCTGCCTCCTCTGCCTCCTCTGCCTCCTCCTCTGCCTCCTCTGCCTCCTCTGCCTCCTCTGCCTCCTCCTCTGCCTCCTCTGTCTCCTCTGTCTCCTCTGCCTCTGCCTCTGCCTCCTCTGCCTCCTCTGCCTCCTCTGCCTCCTCTGCCTCTGCCTCCTCTGCCTCCTCTGCCTCTGCCTTCTCTGCCTCCTCTGCCTCCTCCTCTGCCTCTGCTTCCCAAATACTTGGATAAAGTTTTGTGCCACTACACCTTGCATAATGAACATCAACTTTTACAGACAGCAGTCAAGGCTTTCTAAAATCTAGCCAACATCGAGAATCTTTCTGAGTTTCTTTCACTATTCCGTTTGCCCTCTCCTCTTTAATGGAAATAAGTGTTTGCTCTCCCATCTTGATGCTTAAATGTTAATGAAATGTTAAAGACAGAGTGCACTCTAACCAATATAAAATCATGGGGGAGCACATCTGAATCAAGCGTTTTCCAAACTTTCCTGGGCATCAGAATGACCTAGCGGGCTTCTTAAAACTCAGATGCATGAGTCCTGTCAACAGACTTTCAGAATTTGTTGGTGCCTAAGCACTTGCACATCTAACATTTCCCTGGGGACACTGCTGATACTCCCCCAGGGGTGATGTATGTTATGGAGACCACTAATTTGTTACCTCTACTAAAGTGAATTTGAGAAGTACAAGTACGCTTGAAGCTACCTTTGAAGAATGCAAGGACAATCCTTTGGAAACTAAGCCACCTACCTCCTCTGCTCTTCCAGACAGTGTGCACTGGCTCATGATTTTATTCCAAGTCAAAGGTGAGGTGCTTACACCGCTGTCCATAGGTACATGTAAATCACTTCCTGCCCAAGTCTCTTCTCTAGTCTCATCTCCCATGACTTTCCAGCTCCTGTTCCTGTGCAGTCAAGCTATACCATGCCCCCATCATGTCCTTGGACACACTAGGCATCTTCTTGTCTTGCAATACTTGAGCCACGGATTCCTTCCCCCTAGAACTTTCGGTACTAGGTCAAATCTTTAGCCACCTTTCTCATTGTCTTCTCATCTTACCTCATCACTAGGGCCCCCCTCCCTGCTTATCCAATATGGCATTTTGCCCCCCTCTTCCCACTCTCCATTCTACCAGCCATGTTTATTTTCTCTACTATGGTAATCCCAGCACATGCTGTGTTCTTCCCCCAAAGCAAGGACTTCTGTTTGTTCCCTGATGCCTCCTAAGCTCCCAGCACATAATAAGTCCTCAATAGATAGTCACCCAATGAATGAATGGACAAATAAGTGACCATATTAGGTACACTGAATATCATATTTGAAGTAAATGTTACACACACTAGAAAATGTTGCCTGATTTCCTGTAAGAGCTATCTAGGTTACTTAATGACAAATTCTTTTTCTCCTCTCTTTTATCTGCTAGGTAATGCATTTTGGTCTATGAGGATTTGTACTAATGGTCTGAGGCTATGGGATATGCACATACACACTCTTTAAACATACCTAGTACAAATAGGGTTGGACTGAACATTTTCCAAATTGAAGCAATTTTGTATGCATTTCTTTTAGTCAGCACATAGAGATAAGAATTCTTTGTTTTAGTCCCAAAGGCACTGTGGACGTTGAAGATGTAACTATTTTTAAAAAGAGATTATTTATCTATTTGTTTATTTATTTATCTATTTATTTTTTATTTATGTGTATGGGTGTTTTGCCTGCGTGTATATGTACCACATGTGTGCAGTACCCACAGAAGACGGAAGAGGGCATCAGATCCTCTGGAATTGGTGTTACAGACAGTTGTTAGCCACTATGAGTGGCTAGTCAGTGCTGGGAACCAAACGCAGGTCCCCTGGCAGAGCAGCCAGTGCTCTTAACCACTGAGCCATCTCTGCAGCCCTGGGTGCAAATATTTTTGACATAAAGCATTTTTTTTTAATCGAACAGAAACCCCATATGGTTATTTCCTATTTTCTAGCTTACAAACAGCAGTTAAAATTCCAGTTTCCATTTCTTGGTGTTTTACTGTAGGTGCTAACTACACATTTTCTCACACAGAAACCTGTTAAAATGAGTTTGAATACATACAAGGATCTGGTGCAAATTAGTACGACTAGTGAACTACTCCGAGGGAAGTTCAGATTTGACAGTTGATAGACAAGGGGAGCTATGCTGTTCCTCCCTCCCCTGCTTAAGAGACAAATCTGGCAACAATAAACACATTAAAACTGCATGTGGGGATTTCACCATTTCCCAGAAGTTCAAAATATATATTTTTTAAAGAGCAATTTGTTTTTTCCTTTAAAAAAATAAAAAAGAAAGGGGTTGTGGTGGTGATGTCCCAACGTGCTCATTTCCTATTGTAGTGCTCCTATTCAATCCCTGATTTTAAACCAGAACCCGAGTCTCTGCCATTGATAGACAAGTGGTTTCTCTTGTCTAATAACTTCTAGTTGTGAGGCATGCAGATTACAACATGGTTTAAACTCCTCATCCCACTGGACGATTCGTTGGCTCCGTATGCCCACATCACACTCACCTGGGGCAATGCCACGCAGAGGAGGCAGGCCTTTTAAAATTCTATTCTCTCTTAGAAGAAACTTCTGGAAGCTATGTCAACAGAGAGGCAGAACCTAGCCTGTGCATTCAGTGTTTTAAGAGCGAGCATAAAATTGGTATGCCCAGAGTTCATCATGATAATGGGATACGTTTTCACAGGGTCAACTGCAGTGCATTTGCAACGGCAAGAGAACCCAGGGGTTTTCAGGGGTTCAAGGTTAGCCCAACCCAAGTGTAAGTGGCCATTCTATTTCATCAGCATATTTCTGCTTCTTGTGTACTCTTCATTCAAATTTCCCCCTTCCTCATCAGTCTTGTTCTCTTGAGTTGCTAAGGACACTTCTTTATCAGGAACAAGACATGAATATTGAGCTGTTTTGACTGAACAGGTTAAAAATTCTTGGCACATATCCATAAGAAATAAGCTGATATCTCCAAGTGTATTGTCTAAGGATTTCCCCCTTGGGCCAGCGAAGAGGATGGTAAGATATGTTTGCACAAATTGTCTTAGGCACCGTGAATGTGCTTACCTTTGCAAGCATCAGGGGCAGAGAAGGGTCTCCTGAGATCGCGGTAGAAACCCGGCTTACAGCGTTGACAGTGCTGACCCTCAGTGTTGTGCTGACAGTTGTTGCAGACACCACCGCTGCGATTCCCTGACGCCTCCCACACATTGATGTCGAAGTGACAGGCGTCTGCGTGCCCATTGCACTTGCAGGCTGGCGATAAAACAGCATAGGAGAGACATAAAACACTGCAGCGGGTTCTCTAACTGTCAAGACGTCAGAATAGGATAAAGCCGTCGTTAAATTTAAATATTATTTGTTGAAGAGTGTATAGCACAAAAATAAAAACAATACAAAAAGGGATATATATTAGGAACATCAGCTGAGTGGTGGTAACGGCGGCAGCTGGATGCAGCAGGGGCGGCCGTGGCAGCTGCAGCACTCGAGAGGGAGAGGCAGGTGGATCTCTTGAGTTTGAGGCCAGCCTGGTCTACAGAGAGAGTTCCAGGGCAGCCAGGGCTACACAGAGAAACCCTGTCTCAAAAAAACAAAAACAAAACCCCCAAACAAACAAATAAAAAAGTAAACAAAACAGCAACAACAACCCAAAACCTAAAACCTCAAAACCAACCAAACAATAAACCAAAAGAACTATTTTCTTGATCAGGGGTACCTCTTCTATTTTACATTTCTTCTCTAGACTTCCATTTTTCGTTATATATTAGTATTGTAAAGTGTTAATATATGCAGGAAGATCATTGTGAAGGTTTGTGTTAATTTTTAACTGGGCAGTCTAGATCACCTGGGAAACCTGTGGAAATATTCAGTATGTTAATTGTGTGGGAGGACCCATCACAGTTGTGGACCGGATCATTCCCGAGTCAGGGAGATTGGACTGCACAAAATGGAGAGAACCGTAGAGTGCTAGCATGCGGTCTCCTCTTCCTGTTTCCTGATCGTGGATGCTTCAAGGTCCTGCACGTGACTTCTTTGCCGTAATGGACTGGACCCTTGAACTAAAGCCGGAGTAAAACCCGTTTGTGGCTTTGGTTAGAGTGTTTTATCACAGCGAAAGGAAAAGAAACTAAAATAATTATCAAAATGAAGGTAGGTCCATTCAGTCAAAGATACTCTGGTTACAAAGATATTCTGGTAACGATGGTTGTATTCTGGTGTTGGCATTTATTTTAAGCGGTTACCAGGTTTCCTCTTGGATTGTGACACCTGACCTTTCCAATTCCTGCGCCTTTCTGAGGATAAGTGAGTCTCTTGCCTTGGTGAGGAAAATCTAAGACTCTTGGCATTATTTGTTTTTGTTTTTGTTTTGTTTGTTTTTTCCGAGACAGGGTTTCTCTGTGTAGCCATGGCTGTCCTGGAACTCACTCTGTAGACCAGGCTGGCCTTGAACTCCTGCCTCTGCCTCCCGAGTGCTGGGATTAAAGGCGTACGTCACCACTGCCCGGCTCTCTTGGCATTATTTGAAAATAAAAATGTATACTGAAGATATAAACCATAATTTATGCTTACTCAGGAGCCTGGAAAGAAATGTCTGGTGGACAGAGCTCAAGTATCTCTCTCTTGTGGTACTGAGATGGAACCTAGGCAGGCAGGGTGTGTGTGTGTGTTTGTGTGTGTGTGTGTGTGCATGTGCATGTTACTGAATAAATTTAGAGGTCAGAGGTTAACTTGTAGGAATCAATTCTCTCCTTCTACCATGTGGGTATCAGCTGGGGAACTAAGGTCATCAGACTTGGTGGCAAGCTCCTTTCCAAGTTGAGTCATGTTGTTGGCCCACCTTTTTACTTTTTATTTTGAGATAGGTTTCACTTAGGCCAGTCTATCCTTGAACTTACTTTAAAGCCTTGGCAGGCTTTGATCTTGGGATTCTCTTGCCTCAGCCTTCCAAGTAATTAAGGTTACAAGCCTGAACCATTAAGCCTTGTTTAAGTTATTTTCTATGAAGTAACATTTCTGTGCTGTTGTCATTTTGACAGATATAAAGAAGTCTGGTATTGAAGCCTCCATTTTTAGAAGAGGCCTTGATGTTCCTTGTGTAATGATTTCTCAATGACATCTCTAAGCTTATCTATCGTCTTTAGCACCAAGTGATGTGTCTCTGCCTCTATGTGTATTTAGATATTCAGTGGGTTTGCATGGAAAGGACCAGAATGGTACTCTAGGGATTCAGGAGAAATTCTTTAGATTCTCTTGATAAGTCATTTAGAATAAGAATCCAGACATTGTCGGAAGTCAACTGTATTTGAAAAAGCTAGTGCGATTTTTTTTTCATTGTTTCCTCAATGTCTTATGATATTTTCCCAGACTCCGTGTCTTTAATTTGATATTTATGCTTAGAGGAAATCCTTCATATGTCTTAGAAACAAATTTGTTATGATTCCAGATTGTGTATGGGAAGCGATTTCTCAGAACTTTACTCACGGTGCAAACAGCTGGCAGAGCTGCCAAGAGGACGGAGTAGGCAGGAACGCTCTATTCACTTGCATACTTTGTGGGATCTAAATGCTCTCCTTGAGACCCTGACGTGATTCAAACATGAACAGACACAAGATTTAGAAGTCTTCATAAAAAAGGCTTGGGATGTGAGCGTGTGCTTCTCAGAACATCTGACCACTTAGATGATAATGAACTGCAGCTGGACCAGCCTCTGAACGTTTTAAAGTACAAATAGAGAAATGGTTCCCTTTCCCATGTCCTATCCTCCTGTATCTAATCTCCAAATGGAAATCCAAAATTAGTCCTAGTTAAGCAATCCCATTTTTACTTCCTGATTTAATTTCAGGTCTGATCCATCCGTGAAAGGAGACCATAATACCATAGGAGAAAGTATTTAAAATGCTCCTGAAGACATGAGGTCAAGTCTTCATCTCTTCATTACTAACTTTGGCAAGATACTTAATCTTACTGAGCCTCGGTTTCCTGATTTCTAAAACAGGATTAACACCATCTGCTCTACTGGGTTGTTCCGGGAACTGAATTTAAAGAGCTATTTTCATGATTATCATTCAATATCACAGCCACGAGAGCAGTCCTACACTGTAATCCTTAGTTACTCTTGTGTCCACTCATGTTTGTATCAGGTCATGTTCTCAAGGGGAGCATTTAGGTCCCACAAAGTATCCAAGCAAATCGCACATTCTTGGCTATTCAGGCCAACTGGCAGCACTGCAAACTGTTTGCAATGGTTGGAGTCATGCTGGGCAGTGATATGGGCTATGTTTGTATATAGCTTCTGTCACCCTCTCCTTTATATTGAGTTTCAAGAGATAACAAGGAGTTCAAAGATAAGCTTACTCTACAAAGAAGGCTTTGAGGAGTGGATGTCATTACTTACTTCTGCATTCGTTAGGAGCCCCTGTTCTGCCATCCGCTGCCTCCCAGGGCCGGTCATTGTACAATGGTGCACAGTGCTGGCAGTGGCTGCCTGCTGTATTGTGCTTACACATACATTTCCCGTGGACCTACAGACAACATTAAGTAAGAGCTGTGAGCAAAGGAATAACACTAAGGGAGAAAGAAATTCTCCCTTCAATTCTTCATATTCATTTATCTGTAAGACACTTAATTCACTTTTTTGAAGAAGTTAGCTAGCATGGAGAAAAAAGATCTTTTAGTCTGTCTTGTGATTAATTCAAAGGAAGAAACAATACTTTTTCTTGACTATAGAATATATGGCCCCAATGAAAAATCATGCAGTATTGGCTAAGTATTTAAGTTAATTTTAATATCCTTAATTAAAAACATTCTTAGCACAAAATAATGCATCGTTACTGTAGAAAATTTAGAAACTTGTAATCTTTAAAAATAATTGATATCAGCATTTGAAACACTACATATTTCTGGTGCCTTCAATGCAACGAAAGACCTTTTCTGCATATCAGGAATATGTAGTTAAGTGGTAGAGTATATACTTAGCATGTGCAAGACTCTTGGGTTCAATCCTCAGCACCCTATCCAAAAAAAAAAAAAAACAAAAAGAATATCCATGTGCCTTTAAAAATATTCTCGTGTAACAGAGTCTCTTGTAGGATAAACAGTTTATTTGTGTAACCCCTTACTTGCTTATTACAAAAGTTTAAACTGTCAATATATCCAGTGCCACCATGCATACCCCTGTAGCTAAGTATTTGTATAACTCTTTATTTCTCTGAAATATATTTCCTAGAAGTATAATTAATCAACGGGCCAAAATATATTGCTCTGACTTTGAATACACTTTGTCATAATTAGTGGGCTTTTCTTTTGACCCCACAACTGAATTCTTGAGGGTTATCTAAAATAGTGTGTTTCGAAGAGAAGAATGCTTTAGCAAAATTCTTAAGAAAGCTGGGCAGTGGTGGCACACGCCTTTAATCCCAGCACTCGGGAAGCAGAGGCAGGTGGATTTCTGAGTCTGAGGCCAGCCTGGTCTACAGAGTGAGTTCCAGGACAGCCAGGGCTACACAGAGAAACCATGTCTCGAAAAACCAAAAAAAAAAAAAAAAAAATTTCTTAAGAAAACATTTTTTGATTTTATTCCACTGATAACATGAAAAAACTCTTTGGATCATCTAGTACCACCTAGGAAGAATTACCATGGAGCCCCGTAACAAAATGCATCTCTGGAAACTGATACAGTGAACTCACATATGCAACTTTGTGAAATGACTCTGAATGGGGTTTATAAAAATGAATCTGCAAATTTTTCTTGAAAAACAGTATTTAAAGTAATTCAGCATAAAGGTAATAAATCATGTCAATCAGTCAGTGAACATTTATTGATGATCTAGAGGGGACAATCACTATGCTATACTGAGTTTGGTACCCAAAGCGTCACCTTTCTATTTATTTATTTTTACTTATGTGTGTATGGACTGCATGTCACACGTGTTTGGGTTCTTTTAGGGGTCAGAACAGGGAGTTGGATTCCAGAGATGATGTTCTAGGTTATTGTGAGCTTCCTGACCTGGTGCTGGGGTCTGAACTAGGGTCCTCTGGAAAAGCCAAAAGCACTTTTAAGTGAAGAACCATTTCTCTGGCCACCGCATTATTTTCTTTAAGAAAGGATGAGGAGTTAGTTGCTGCTGGAGAGATGGCTCAGTCAAAACACCAATATACATTCAAAAAAAAAAAAAAGAGGATCTGGGTTGTTGGAGAGATAGCACCAGGGTTAAAAGCACATCCTGCTCTTCAAGAGGACCCAAGTTCAATTCCCAGTAACCGTATCAGGGAGTTCACAGCAGCCTATAAGTAACTCCAGCTCTAGGGGAGTCCACTACCCTTGGCCTTTGGCCTTTGGCGGCACTTGCACTCTTGTGTGTGCACAGGTACAAGCGAGTGTGCCTACAGCCATAATTAAAGATAAAAATAATTTTTTTATAAAGGACAGAATATGGTACGATTGGAGCAAAGAGCTTTACGTTGGGAAATGCAATGGCAAGCAAGACAGCACACACACAGAAGAGGGGAAATGTTGGAATTCAAAGGCTTAGAATTGGTCCTAGGTTTGACGGCTGTGGAGGGAATCATGAAAGGCCTGGGGCCGGGTAGGCTGAATTTCTAACATGCTGAAAAGAGAAAGCTTCCCAGGCTGTGGAAACAAAGAGAAAACAAGATGCAGGGAAATCTGTGGGTAGGTGTGGTCCGTGAGGCTGGGTCTGGAAAGGATTTTCATCATGGATGAAAGATAAGATGATGAGACTTGTACAGAGATAGGCAAGGAACGGGTCATAAATAAACCAGAGCATGCATTAGAGAGCTATGCTTGGTCTAGACCAAGCTTGAAATTCACCAAATGTCAGCTCAAAGAGTCTGGGATTTATCCTGCAGGTGATGCAGACACATTAATGATTTTTAAGTAAAGAAATAATTGAGAAGTGTATTAACCACACTCTCTTCTCTTCACGTTGAAGAAAATGTCCTGCCTTCTTCCTCTTGTCTAATAATATACTTTTCTTTCCCTTCCTCTTTTCTTGTTTCTTCACCCCTGCCCCAGCTTATGTCTCTCAGCATCCAATGACATGTCTTGTATTTTAATTTTAAATGATAATTTTTTTTTGTTCCTTGTTCGAATCTTCTCCAATTTTTTTTAACATCCATTTTTCAAGGATTGTATGAAGGTGATATTGAATAGTACTGTTAATTTTCATTACAGGAATTCAACTATTGCCAAGAGTTCAGCTTATCAAGTTTAATCTTGGAAGGTCCAAAGCCTACATATAATTTCACCCAACTCAGGTTATTCTGTCTCGCTAATTCCAGGCCTCAGGAGGTCACAGACATGTGGGGGGTAACCTCATCAAACATTCACGTGTATCACAGGATGATATTGACAGGTCTGTTTCATTTGGAGCATTCCTTTCTTCCCTTCTGCCAAGAACTGAGATGGACCTCCCAGGGCCTGAAGATGCTAGGCCAGCAAATTTTTCTGCACATAGAAAAATTCAAGGAGCTGTCATTTTGACAATTACCAAAAATAGCTGTAAATCATTACCCAGACAGTTTGAGACAAGAAGTCCTTCCTCAGAGGTACAACTATTTCTGTTCAAGCTTGAAAGATCACCCACTATTTGATGCTCGTGAAAAATGTGCAAGGAAATCCAGGTCTTCCTCAGAGGACAAACAGAAGAAAGGAAACTTCAGTCATAAGTTAAATATGGACCAAATAGGAGTTGGTCCATAAACACGAACTAGGTAAAGAGGAAGAAAATAGAGTCATGCAAGGAAGATTGCATCTGACAGTGGTGTCTGTTGTCTAACTGGAAAATGAGAAATGAGTCTGGACCACAATCCACAACTTCTAATTACCCAGGAGGTATTTGAATATTGTAGGGGTTTCAGAAACTCCTCTGTTAATGCTAAGAACACCTTTTCTCTTTCAATGGCCAAAGTCTTTTTTTTCTTTTTAGGACAGAGTTTCTCTATGTCGCCCTGAATGATCTGGAAATCACTCGGTAGACCAGGCTGGCCTCTGACTCAGAGATCCACCTGCCCCTGCTTCCCGAGTGCTGGGATTGAAGGGGTGTGCCACCACTGCCTGGCCAAAGTTTTTATAATTATATGTCTTTTTACCACTAATATTAACCTATTTTCTACTCACTTTTAGCACATTCCTCACAGGAAGGTACTTGTGCAAACTTAAAACAAGTCATTCAAGGATTCACTGGACCAGTGTGCTCATTATGAGCTGTGCAGTTTTGCTACAACAATTGTATATTAAAACCACATAGATGGCCAGGTGGCGGCGGCACACGCCTTTAATCCCAATACTTGGGAGGCAGAGGCAGGAGGATCTCTGTGAGTTGGAGGCCAGCCTGGACTACAAGGTGAGTTCTAGGACAGCCAAGGCTACACAAAGAAATCCTGTCTCAAGAAATATCAGAAGAAAAAGAAAGAAAGAAAGAAAGAAAGAAAGCCCCCAAGTACCCCCCAAAACAAAACAGATGAACAAAGAAAAGGAAAATATCTCCTGTTCGTATTTGAAGCTGAAGACATAAGAATGTAGGTGAGGCAAAAATGAGGTATGATTGCCTTCAGATCTATTGTCAGAGCACAGACCTAGGATAATAAGGTCTCTTCCTATTGGCTCCTTTTGGCTCTCAGAAGACATGTATCGTGATTGAGGACATTGGTCATGGTATGAGGTGGTGGGAATCTGGTCACAGACAGTAGCAAGCACGTGTGATTGAACAACCACTTATTTGTATATAGATTTTAAAATATAGACTTTTTTTTAAAAAAAAGGTTGTTTTTAATTTTAATTACATATATCTCTGTGTGTCTGTGCATGGGTCTGTGTACCTGTGAGTGCTGGTGTTTGCAGACTCTAGAAGAGGGCCCCACATCCCAAGAAGCTGGGGTTACAGGCAGTTGTGAACCTCCAAACGAGTGTTGGGAACCAAATTTGGGTCCTCTGCTAGAGCAGTATATGCTATTAGTCACTAAGCCATCTCTGCAGCTCCAAGATGCTATAGAACATTTAAACATTAGATGGAGAACTGTCTTCAATGACCTTTAAATACTTTAGAGTCCTTAAAAAAAATAATGTGCTATCGAGGCCTGCTTCTTGGAACTCTGGATGTTGTTCAACTGTAGACAGCCAGACACAAACCACAATCCTTTCTCAGCTACCAGAGGATTCTGCCATCCTCTCACCAATGTCAGAAACTCCTGGCGTGAAAAACAGAAGAGCCATGAGCTTATTTCTTATTTCTTGCCCCATGTAGCACATATAAAGAAATGAATGAACAATAATAGTCTCTGAAGATGACGTTTCACTTGTCTGTTGCCTATGACTTACAGTAAGTCCTGCTCACTGTTATTTCTCTGTCCTTGTTTTCTCTCTCTGCTTCCTTCCCATGGCTCAGGGACAGCTTGAGCCATCTTAGACTCTGGGTTGTTCTAATTATTTCTCCCCAGTAGTCATGTACTTTGTTATCTAGTGATGATATCCTCCATGGACTTTCACCATATCAAGAGGGCTAATATTCTGAGGGACTCATGCTAAGTTCCTTGGGGAATGTTTGACAAAATTGGCTTCCTACTATTTTCTGAGAAAAAAGAAAAGTATAACCACTTTTGAGTCTTTTATTTAGATTCTACAGAGAACAATAGTGTAAGTCAATGGGAAATATGTTTGATAATTTCATATTAATAAATTCTTTAATTTCAAAAATAAAGCAACTTTCTTGTCTCATATATATATATATAAATATTTAGAAAATGAATATTGTTTCATATCATCATTAAAACTTTATTAAAAACATGTGAGAAGAAAAGATTCTATGAACCAAGAGGAATGCACATTTAATGGTGCCTGCGGCTGTCTAATGAGCCTCTGTGTAGTGCTAACAAATTACCTAGAGAAGAGAAAGACGCTGTGTGGCTTCTTAAGACCAAATGGGAAGAAAAACTGATTAATTTCCAAGGAGATAGTGTATCCTTCTTAGAGAAAAGGATTAGCTCCTAAAAGAATGGACTTCTTATGCACGGGAAGAGATAAATTCTAATAACAGGCTGGCCTGTTGAAACCTGCTCTTTTTACATGGGACAAAAACATGCACAGCAATGCTACACCACAGCCTAGGAATAGAAAGCACTGCAAGGAAAACAAGTCTTTCCATTAAAAAGTGAAATGCGCCCTTTCCAGTTAGAGGGCTGCATGTTTTAATTCAACAGAAGTAAAAGTTCGGTGATGAAGAAGGAAGCTTATAATGACTTTGGTGGAGAAGGAGCTTGGAACATTCTGTCCTAATGGACAAGAGAGGTTGAAGGGAGTCCCGATTTGTGGTGAATGACACAAGCAGGAAGAAGGCAAGGGAAACAAACAGCTCTGTGGTTTATTCTTTGTTCTGCACCGGAACACTAGCGAAAACAGCTTGGATCAGAAGGCATGGGCTGTGCGGATGGGAAAAGAGATCACAAACTTAAGACTGTCCTTTCCGTCTCGCCTGAACGCTGAGCAGTGTCTTGTGAGATTCCGTCTTCCAGCCCTAGTGATATGTCAGAGTCCAGAGCTCTTAACAAAAATACACCTTAAAGAGTTACTGAAAACTCCATCGGCAGAGATTACAGCTATCTGCTCTGAATCCTACAATCTGCAGACAGAGTTGCTTAGAGGAAGAACGGACTTCCCGGAGGAACAGAAAGGAAAGTCTTAAGCGGAGAGGAAAGGAGCCAAAGACAGGCTTTGCCTACTACACTAATTTGCCAAGACCAGTCCTTGACTGACATTTGGAGAAGAGCATGAATGGAGCCAATGCAAATTTCTGAAGGAAGTGCTAAGGGTTTCCCACTTGGTGTGAGAACCGAATGCTTCTCTCTCTGCACTAGATTATAAACTCTTGCAGGGAAGAGTAGCTTCGGTTCCTTTGAGTTTCCAGTAACCAGAGTATAACGGGTTATCAGAAAAGAGGCACCATTTTTTCCTTCAGTGATATATGTTTAGCAGAGCACTGCAGGCCATAGCCATTTGTTTAAAACTGCTTAGAAGGCTGAGTTAGCTATCATGAAGTGGGCATGAGATCCCTACAGTTATTTAGGAATTCAGCATGACCAAGGTACTTTCTGTAAAGGCTGTGTCGGTCTCTGACGGGCATGCTGCAACAATGATCTGCCATGGGATGATGATAAATACCAAAAATAGTAGTGATTATATTACACAGCTTTTACAACATGCCGTGCATCATTCTAGGCACCGTATGAATATTAATTAACTTGGTTCACACAAAAACCTTATTAAAAGGCAGGAATAATAGGTATTGCCTAGTTTCAGAACTGATTAAACCAAGACCCAGAGGGCTTAAACAACTTGCCCAAATGTCAAAGTCTCAAAGTACAATGACTTGAATTCTAGTGGTCTGACTGCAGAATTCTTCACCTAACCCCTGAACAATTCTGTTTGTAAGACTTAGAGTGTAGATTTTGCCCAAGCCTGTTCAGAGTAGTCCCTAATTGATGTTGGTGTGTCCCAGGCCAGTTTGCCCTTCAAGAGTGAGCATTCAGGGGCTGATGGGATGGCTCAGAGGATGCTACCCGCCAAGGCTATGACCTGAATCTTATCTCTGAGACCCCCATGGTGGAATGAGAGAACCAACTTCTATAAGTTGTTCTCTGACCGCCACATTTGTGCTGTTCCAGGCATGTGCCTGTATTTAGGTATTCATATCTACATGCATGTACACACAAACACATGCACACACACATGCACACTCATGGGTACACTAATGTAACACACATGAGCAGGGTACTTCAGGACAGAGTTGGCCTGAATTAGTGGTGAAGCCAGGCGGTTGAGGATAAGGGGGTACAGGAAGATTAGCTGTAGTTTTCCACACCCGCTACAAGTAAGTGTCGAGCAAGTAGGGTGGAGAAGAGCTCAAGAAATTACTTGGCTGCACACAAACCCTTTCTATCTGTGCACTTAAAATACTGGCTCCACACGCCTTTAATCTCAGCACTGGGGAGGCAGAGGCAGGTGATCCTCTGTGAGTTTGAAGCCAGCCTGGTCTACAGAGCTCATTCTAGGACAGCCAAGACTACAAAGAAACCCTGTTTTGAAAAACCAAACCAAACCAAACCCAAACACTGGGTCCTGCTAAGGGAATTTCTAGGCTACTGAAAATGTTAAGAAGTTTCCAGAGACTCCATTCAGGGAAACAGTTAATAGAGATGCTCATCACTGGTCACTATGCTGAGAGTAAGTGACTGTTGAGGGTCTGGTTCTCCATGAGTCATTTATGTCATCCCTGTCGGTTCAGGGATTGTTGTGGACGTTGGGGTAGAAAGAATGTCTAAGAGCTGGAGCTCAGGAGGGAGCACTGTAAAATGCTGTGTCCTGGACATGACATGGCAGTTGCACCCACAGACTGACCCCAGCAGTGACTATTTGCATAGGACCTGCAGGAGGCTGGACCAACATTCTAGCGTGGGTGGAGAAGGGGCGCATAAGGCCCCACCTGTCCCAAAGGAGCCCACAGACAGTTAAAGGTTAAAGTGGGCATGAGATCCCTACAGTTATTTAGGGGAAGGAAATCAGTGGTGTAGCCATTGGACTTTGTCCTCATTTGACTAAATAGCCCCTATCTATATTCATGCCACCAACGCAATAGAAAGCAATGAGTTACAGAAAACAGTAAGTAAAAAACCATAACCCCCCCTCACACTCAAGGCAGGCAGGTCTCTGAATTCGAGGTCAGCTTGGTCTACAAAGTGAGTTCCAGGACAGCCAGGGCTATACAGGGAACCCCCCCCCCCAAACAACTCTCCCAAACCAAAAAACATAAAAGCCCACACCAAAACCCAAAACAAACAAACAACAATAAAAACAAAACAAAAAACCACCAAAAAGGGAAAAATTATTTATCTATCTGCTTATTCCCTTACATGTGTTTGACTGTTTTACCTGCATGTATGTCTACATACCACACACATACAGTGCATTGTGGCCAGAAGAATGTGTTGAGCCCCGGGATGGTTATAAGCCTCCTATGTGGGGGCTGAGATGGAATTTGGGTCCTCTGGAAGAGCAACCACTGCTCTTAACTGCTGAGTTATCTCTCCAGACCAAACACATTTAGGTTTGTTGTTGTTGTTGTTGTTGTTGTTGTTTTTGTTTATTTTATTTTATTTTATTTTTTTGAGATAGGGTTTCTCTGTATAGCCTTGGCTGTCCTGGAACTCACTCTGTAGACCAGGCTGGCCTCAAACTCAGAAATCCGCCTGCCTCTGCCTCCCAAGTGCTGGGATTAATGGCCTGAGCCACCACTGCCTGGCACATTTAGGTTTTTAAAAAGCCAAAATAAAAGGACTTAATTAATCTTATTGTTTAAAAAATATAGTGTTGGCTCAATACTATGGGTTTTTGTTTGTTTGTTTTATTTTATTTTTTATACATGAATAGAGGAGTTTAAATATCAGGCTCTTATGTAATCATAAGTAGCATGCTTCTCTGCTTTGTAGAGAAAAGAATAACTTCCTGGAAAAAAGCAAGTCTCTCCTTTCTGAGGCCAGGGATCAGGAATACTTTAATTTGTAGCTCTGGACTGCAGGTCCCAGACAGCCTCTATCTGGGAAAACTGACTTCCTGAAGCACGTTTCTTTGCCTCATTCTCTATATAATTAGCCTTGTGAAGAAAACCTCTTTCACGGGGCAGGGGAACCCGTTTGCTAAGTATCCTATCTGAAGCTTGCTGGGTTGGTTCTGAGTTTTATTATTATTGAGTTGTTTCATGTCTCTGTAAGTTGTAGAAAACCCATGATTCAAATGTTTCTTACCCATAGAAACACAAATCAGGGAATGAACCGCATTGAAAGAATGCAAGTGACTATTTCAACTTCCTATGTAGCCCAGGCTTGCCTCTATCTCAAAGCAAGCCTCCTGCCTCAAACTGCTGGCTGCTGAGATGACAGGTCTGAGGTCCAGCTTACTTCAGCATTCTGGGTGTCTATATTTGCCTAAATATGCATATTTTTTAAACTTTCATTTGAATTGTTATAATGTCTTACTGGGTCTGACAAATTTCCATTTTATGTCTGTAAAGTAATTGTTTCGCTTTGTGGCTCTAGGGTTTGAAGACAGGGTCTGGCCATTGCCAGGCTAATGCTAGATTCCAGTCTCAGGTTGTCTCTGTCTGTCTGTCTGTTTGTCTGTCTCTGTTGGTCTGTCTTTTGTCTGCTTGCCTGCCTACCTGTCTGTCTGTCTGTCTGTCTGTCTGTCTGCTTGTCTTCCTGCTTGCCTATTTCTTACTCTGGAGCTCTCTCTCTCTCTCCTCTCCCTCCCTCTCCCTTTCTACCATCTCCTCTCCTTCCCCCTTCATTCTTTCCTCTTTTTTTTTTTTTTTTAAGGATCCTTGAAGCCAGTCATGGTGGCTTGTGCCTGTAGTCTCAGCTACGTGGGAGGCTGAGGCAGGAGGACTGAATCAATAAAACTATTCAAGAACAGCCTGGGACATATTGTGAGATTCTACCTCTGAAGAATAAGAATAACAGAACAGCTGGATGTGTTGTGTATACCCTGATACCCCAGCATTCTGGGAGGTTGAGGTGAGGGGACCGCATGTTCCAGGTCAGTCTGACTGTGTAGAAAGCTCTGGGTCTACCAGGGCTATGTAGTATAGACCCAGCCTAAAAATAGTAACAAAGGGGAAAAATAACCGTCAGAATTTACTTCCAAAGATAGAATTTCAACATGTTTTATAAAGATAAATGAGTTTTCAACATCTTACATTTTATTAAAATAAGTCTGATAGGTTCCTCGGTTTAGTATTACCAGACACTTGATTTTCTCTCTTGCCATAAAAATGCAAATAATATCATTGAACTAAAAACTGCAATGCCTAGAAGGCTTGTGACAAGGACCTTTAGACCAGACCACATTACTGCCGATTGAAGAGGGTGCCCCAACCCCCATTACTTCCTCTGTTGCAGAGTACTGTTTATTATTTGTTTTCCATTCCAGTTAATTAAAAAAAAATATTTTCTGAGTATTAAGTTAAAAATTATTCTGTCCACAGGTAAGCTGTTTGACTAAGTCATACAAGTGAATTGGGCACATGTGTACACATCAGCTGGCTTTAGGTCTGCATGCAGGCCGTGGTGATAGACTATCATCCACTGTGCCGGCACTTGTTTCAATGTATCCGAAGCTTCTTTGCTTCTGGATTCAACTTGGCCCCATACCAGTGGTTCTCAACCTTCCTGTGCTGAGACCCTGAAATACAGCCCCTCATGTTGCGGTAACCCCCAACCATAAAATTATTTTCTAGGTGACTTCATAACTGTGATTTTGCTACCGTAAATATTTTTGGACATAGAGGTTTGCCAAAGGGGCCACGACCAACCCCACAGGTTGAGAACCACTGCTCTATACCTCCTGAACAGCCTCAATTTCTTCAACCGCAGATTTAGAACAAAAGGTGATTTTTTAAAAGTGGTGATTTTTTAAAAGTGAATAGATATTGCTCCATTTTTACTGCACTCTCTTATAGGGCTGTATAAGAAAGCCCCTCAGTAGACAGCTAATTGTACAAGTCTTCCAAGCCGAGTTGCCTGGCCAGCAAGCTCACTCAGTTCTGGGGACAGCTGCTAGTGGCCACTCTGTTCCCTCTGTATGCTTGCCTGGATCTGTTAGGTGTTGTTTTCATTTGATGCCACATTTACCTGTTTGTATTTTTCACAGCAAATCTGTGACAGCTCATAAGACAGATTCCCCCAATGCTCCCCCCCACCCAAATACCAGAAGTGTCATCTCAGAACAGCGATGCCATGAGATTTTTTTTTTTTTAAAAGAAAAAATCCTTCCCACAAATACTTAAAGTAGCTGCTTATGATGTAATCTCTTTGAGGAGAGAAAAGGAAGATCTCAATTTCAGTTTCTTAATACCCATTTAACTTTCACAATTTCAGGAGGGAATAGCTACAGCAGAATTAACAACACGCCTCGTCCGTCCGTATGCTGCTGAGTCTCCCAGGGTTAGACAAGAACTCAGAGCAAGAGAGCAAAAGAATAGGACTCATTTTGTAAGCGATTTCTGTGTGAAGCGCAGTTTGACGTGAGTCTGAAGGAAGGTTTTGTGGGGCCTTGTTCAATGTCTTTTAGGATTTAGATGAGTGGGGGCCAGGTAAATTGTATGAGAACATGGTGGGTTATCAAGGACTTTTCACTCAATGACACTTGTTCAATGTGCTCGTAGCTTTTGCTTGTTGTAAAGGAGAGCTCCCTGCGATAGACTACTTTGCATTCGCTCACAGCCCCTCTCCCCTTAATTCATTCTCGTTTGCATTAACCACTGTTTTCCTTCTTTCTTGACAGCTCTGTCTGTCTGTCACTCAGTACTCTATACACTGCAGAGGGTGTTACAAAAGTTGACTTGTTTAAGATAAATGAGCCTCGGATTGTAGCTCAAGAAGCTAGTTGCTAGGGCATGTTTTCTTCCATAGTTTCTGTTGTTGAATTACTTAATTCAGAGGCTTCTCTTCTTACTAGAAAATGGCCTGTTTCTGAGTTTCGTAAAAGGCAATCTGCATTTTTAAGCATGCTTATATGAAAGATTAAGGCAGAAGCAACTTGCTTATTGTGTTTGCTTGGGAGCACTGACAGAGCCATAAAAAAAATCTGTGATCTGAAGGTGACCAAAACCAGCAGCCATAGGTTGCAAAAGCACCAGTTTTCTTCACAGATACTGCTTTTTAAAATAGCCAGTTTCCAGACCTAGACTAGCAAAGAAATACACTCAGTCTGCAAAATCTCTCGATGAACATCTCCGTTTGCTTTTTGGATTTGTTTGAGGGTGACTTTTGTAACAGCTCTGTTCTCTTTTGGAGGTAACATTCCCCACAAAGTTGTCATTTTCATCTTTTTAGGGTACAACACAGTGGTTTGTCAGTTTAGTCGAGATGGCGTACAGCTTTTCATTGCTCTAGAAAGAACATGACAAAGCAGGCATACCCCCCATTTTCCTGAGTCTTAGCGCTTGGCAATTGCCAACTGGTTTTGCCTTTATGGATTTTCTTACATTGTACATATCATATAAAAAGAAAAAACTATAATGTGGGCTTTGTGTCTGGCTTCTTGTGCTTAGTTTAATGTTTATAGGATCTAGCTTTGTTGAAGTGTATATTAGAACTTTATCCTTTTTAATGGCTGGCTAATATTCCATGTCACAGATACGCTGTATTTTATGTGTATATCAGCTGATGGGCATTGGGGTCATAGCAACTCTTTGGCTACTACAAATAGTGCTGCCTTGAACATTTGTGTTCAAGATCTTACGGGAAGGATTTATATTGTCAATCCATTTGAGTGTCTAGGAAGAGTAGAATCTCCGGATCATACAGCAATGTCTTCAACTGTCTGAGGGCATTTGGAATTGTTTTCCTCAGCAGCCATGAAATGTCATTTTGCATTTCCCCAGCGCTGTGCGAACTCCAGGTCCTCACCCACACCTGTGCCTGTTTAGTCTTTTGGTGACAGCTGTGTAGTGGATGGGATGGGTCTCACGCATGGTGACCCTTTGCGTATTTTCTTTAGAGAAATGTCTGTTCAGATGTTTGCTTCTCTAAGAACTAGACTGGTCTCCTGTTGTTGAGCTGTGAGAATTCTTTACATATGGATACTAAAACCTTACAGAGAAATGACTTGAAAGGAATTTTTGGCTGTTCTGTATAGGCCTTCTTTCTCACTTTCTTGAGAGTGTGTTTTGCACAGCAGTTTTTGATTTTGATGAAGTCAAATATATTTATTTTTTTGTTTTGTTTTAATTTTTTGAGACACATTTTCTCTATGTTGCCTTGGCTATCCAGGAACTTGCTATGTAGTCTAGGCTAGCCTCGAACTCACAAAAATCCATCTGCTTCAGCCTCTTGAATGTTGCGATTAATGGTGTGCACCACTATGCCTGGCTTGCTGGCTTATTTTATTGATTGATTGATTGATTGACTGATTGATTGATTGTTATTTGTGATTTTGATTGTCACATCTCACAAAGCATCCCCTAATGTAAAGTCACAGTTAAAGAATGTTTCCTTCTAAGAGCTTAGGATGTTAGCCCTGAGTTTAGGTGTGCTGATCCATTCGAGTTATCTCTTAAGCATGGTGCATGGTAGAAGTCCAAATATATTTTTGTGACTACCTCACCATTATGTTCTTTGTTACTGAATAGTATTGTTGTTGTTGTATTGTTTTATTTTATTTTTTTCTGAGACAGGGCCTCAGGCTCTCTGCAACTGGAAATCTAGGCCACTGAGCTTGGGCGTGAGTCCCAGATCTACCAACCTGAGTGCCTTTTATCTCTGACTCTGTACTAATGGCCTAGGCTGGCATTTCTAGCACCAAGTTAAACACGCATTGAGAACAACCATACTTGTCTGTTCCTAATAGTGGAGGGATAGCCCTGGTTTTTACCATTATGTCCGCTGTCCAGTGTAGACCACCTACACCGCGCTCAGGGTGGTCTCTCCATTCCTATCTTACTGAGTGCTTTTCCTCAATACTTATGAGATGATGTTGAATTTCTGTCAAACACTCTCCCCACACCTATGAAGAAGATCAGATAGCTCTTACCTTTTGTTTATGATTACAGCATATTACATTGGTTGATTTTCCAATGTTAAACTAACACCGAGTTTCAAATTGTAGAGTCACTCTAGATCTGAGTTAGACTAAATCTGCATAACCAAGAACATGCTATTCTCTTTTTTTCCTTAATAAAAAAGTATAACTTCTTTTTCAAATAGGTGCAATTTTTTTTAATAGTGCAAAGCCTAGGCAAAAAATATTTAAAGGTTTATCTTAATTAGAAACAAATTTCGATAGTACGGAAATGTTAAGGAATAGGAGAAAGAATTTTAAAATTATCTAGTACAATAAATTAAGTACAAACCCAGTATTATACGGTATATTGAGGATAGATGGTGTATTTAAGACAATTTATGTCTTCATATTAATAAATTATTCTGCCTTTTTAAAGAAGTTCTACAACTTCTTGGAACCAGAGAAATGGTCTGAAGTTTTAGAGTGTTTGCTACTCTTTTGGGGACTGGGTCCCCAGCATGCACACTGAGTAGCTCACAAAGGCCCGGAACTCTGGCTTGAGAAGGTCCAGTGTTCTCTCTTGGCCTCTGTGGAAAACCCCTTTCTACCACGTGCATGCATTCACATGTTATAGGGAAGAAAAAGTAAATCCAGGTTAGAGTGGAGTGTTATCATTAAAATCCATTAGAGATTAAACAAAAATAAACCCTTTTTGTTTGTTTGTTTGTTTGTTTGATAAACCAGGAAAACTTACATTAAAAATGTTCCAAGAATTTGGGTTCCAGGTCTACCCTGAAAAATAGTTTAAGACCAAGAACGGCCCCAGATCAAAGTGTGTTCCGTGGGTGTGTGGAAAGCCACAGTGACCATTATTGTATTGAACTGGTACATTAAAACAACAACAAAAGAGGGAGAGAAGACAAAATGGCGGTATCTGAATTAGCTATATAGCCTTTCTTTATATAAGGCAACCTTCTTTGCCTTCTTTGAGGGCAACCTAACAGTTAGAAAGAAACACTCTAGATAATTTAGTATTCTCTGAAGAAGTGTGCCTCTGATCATCATTAGTATCTACATGTTTACATGGCTTTGAAATGAGAGACCTTATTCTCTTTGAGGTGATCCTAAAATATATTTTGGTTTTTATGTATTGCTTTCATAGTATATATTCACCTGACAGTAATAAGCAGTCTATATGAAACTCTAGTCCAGCAGTTCCCAGCCATCGCAATGCTGGGACCCTTTAGAACATTTCATGTTGTGCTGATCCCCAACCTAACATTATTTCTGTTGCTCTTTCATAACCATAATTTTGCCATTGCTATAATTCATCATGTAAATATCTGATATGCAGGATATCTGATAGGTGTCTCTCAAAAGAGTCCTGACGCACAGGTTGAGAACCTCTGCTCTACGGTCACGGGGCTCTCTTCTTACTATTACATGCCACAGAGAAAATAAAAACCTTGCAGTTACACACAAGGAATTCTTAATCCCTCTTCTCAGTAATCATAGACAAAGTCTTTCTAACTGTAAAATGTAGCTTCCTGTTTATAAAGATGACATAAATATTAGCCCTATTTATTTAAGAGGATTAAAAGAGAAAAATACATATATATATATGTATGTATTTATACATGTATGCATGGAGTTGGTCTGGTGCTGCTATGTATTTAAATGTTAAATACTGGCCCCCAAGATCTGGTTGCTCCCCCTCCCCCAAGGAGATCCTCATAGATACCAAAAGATGTTACATAAACCTTGTCTGCCAAGTTACCCCAATTGGTTAATAAAGATGCCTACATCCTGGGCTGGGCAGAAGAAAGATGAGCAGACCCAGGCTTGGTGTCTCAAGCAGGACCCAGGAGGAGGGCGAGGAGGAAGGAGAAGGGGAGTCGCCATGGGGGAGGTGGATCTTGAACACATGGCCATGAGGGCCAGCCTGATGGAGTAGGAACAGCCAGGTGGAACATGGCAAGTAATATCTTGGGGATCACCATAGGGAAGTAGACAAAATAGTGTTGATACCTGCCCTGATCTAATGCTTATTATAAATGCTTATTTATATTTAAGTATAAACTTTTAAACTTATAAATCTAAAAGTTTTTGTGTCTTTTATTTGGGAACTATATGGTCTAAGTAGAGTAGAAACCTATAATAAATAGATAAAGACAATAAGGAGCTGTAGCAAACCCCAGATAATAACTACAACATAGGTATATATATATATATATATATATATATATATATATATATATACACACACATATATATATGTATATGTATATGTATATAATATCATATATATGCATATATGTGTCATATAAATGTATATATGTCATTTATATGACATCATCAAGGCTAGCCATTATCATTAATATTAACACTATTCTTTTAAGTGAATCTCTTAATTTTCAAATGCCGTTGATTAATTCAGTCATATATTGATTCAGAATTGCTGTTCTTGTTTTGGGGGTTTTTGTTGTTGCAGGTTTTTTTGTTTGCTTGGTTTTTTGTTTGTTTTGTTTTGTTGAGGCAGGGGCTCGCTAACTCTGGCTATCCTAAAACTAACTGCATAGACCAGGCTGGCCTTGAACTCACAGAGATCCATTTGTTCTCCTTCCTGAGTGCTGAGATTAAAGGCATGCACCACCACACTGAACTTTATCCAGAATTATTTTTAACATACCATACCCTAGAGAGTATGAATGGCCAACTTTTGCTGCAAAGGCAGATATTTTAGCAGATAGGGAAAGCATGTATGGAAGCAGCTAACTACAGAGAGATAAAGGGTGTGATGGTAAACGTTAATGGTAAATAATGTCCCACCCGAAAGAGCTGTGGGCAACTGGAAGAAAACTGGAAATGTGTATAAAGGTTCCAGTAACCCAATTATCTGACAAAGAAGGTAATTCTTAATTTTTGCACAGTATCAGAAGTAGGTAGAAACCTGGGATGTAGCTGTTCCCATATCGGTGCTCTGTGTGACTGAGGTAAAGTTCTCTTTTCATTACAGGTGGGAATCAAATGCAATTACAAACGAGTTACAGCATAACCGCGTTACAACCAGGAGTGTTATCTTCTGCTCAGTGGGAACATAATTCCCATCAAGGTCCCTTTCATTTCCATGCCTCTACTAAAAGACCTTATTGGGCACATAATAAAACCCCTACTCCGTGGACATTCTGAGAGCTCCCAGGGAGCGCCATTCCATGCCTGGCAGTGCTGCCTTTAGAGATGAGAGCATTTCTTATGAACTTCATAATTGTATCATATATAAAACATTCAGTAGTGAAACAGAGTCACCTTCTCCCATCCGAGTACTAACCAAACCCAACCCTGCTTAACTGCAGAGATACACATAGTTGGGCAACTTTACATGGTATAGCCATGTATAGTCACTTCCTATTGCTAGCATGTGAGCTCTGTTAAAGCTAGTCATTTATTTTGGTTTTGCAAGTACAATTCACAGGGAAGCACAGTGGCTTATGCTTGCAGCCCTGACTCTTTGAAAAGCTGAAGCAAGATCACGTTAGCCCAAAGTTCAAGGTTAGACCTTGTCATTCCCCAAATCCTATGATCACAGGTTTTGGGTTTTTTTTGTATCTAAAGAGTTAGACAGAGAAGCTAATAATATCAGAATGTTATCTTACCAACATCAATATTATTTGCTTTAACATATATTATAGTCTAGACCCTTACCCATGTTATTTTTATCCATTTTATCGCTATATCGCTAAGGGGTAACTCAGCTGCAGTCTCAGTTACATTGTAGAAGGATTGAATGTGAAAATTAGCACACTCTGTTCCTCTGTAATTTAAAATGGGTTTGTTGTCAGGAGGCTCAAGTGGGAGAATTGTGCATTTGAGGCCAATTGAATAGTGAGTTCCAGGCCAGCCTGGGCTACATAGCAAAACCCAGTTTCAAAAGTGAAATAAGAAAAACGGCTTTGAATTTTCTCTACCTTCTATAATTGAAATAATAATTGAATATAATTGAAATAATTCTATAATGAAATAAGTGTGTGTGTATGTGTGTGAGCATGCGTGCGCACATGTATGAATGTATGCTCATATATGTATTTGTGTGCATGTCTGTGTGCTCATGTGTGTGAGTGTGTATGTGTGTACATGTGTATGCATGTGTGTATAGTTTATGTGCCTGGTCAATAAGAATGTTCTGGGGGTGGTGGAAATAAGGACTTACATTGTAGCTTATCTTCTGGACGAAGTTATTAGACTGAGAGACCAGGCCTTGCAGGTACAGGCATAATTCCAGGCTCTCCGCTATCTACAATATGGATTGTAGAATGCCACGCTTGAAGGTTTCATGAGAAAATTTCCAAAATGGGATATTCTTTACCTATTAGGGGACACTTTAAAGAAAGGAAATGCCAGATTTGCCTTGTTCCTCCCCCACTTTTAGTAGTTTAAACGGTTAGAGACTCGTTTCATATCTCTCCATCCCTGACTTTTGACCCCAGTGTACATGCTCTGCTTTCTTCAAATCATGCTCGTGAAAAGGAGAGCGAGCATTTTGGAGACTCATCCACCTCACATCTCCACAGGCTTTACCTTTAGAGGCAGCAGCTGTGACATCAGCGTTCTAGCTTTCAGGCATTTTTATTCTCTTACCTTACCTCGCTGTGAAATAACCAAAGGTCTGTAAACAAACACGTCAAGTATTCTATGAGAACTCTTGCAAGAAACCCCACAAGGAGTTCTTTCGTGAGTGCCGATCAGTGTTGATGCCTCTGAGTTTGAAGATGTGAGACGTGTAATCAGTCATCACTTGGAGTGGCTACTGGGTGTTAAGGGACTGCTGGTGAAGCTAACTAATAACACAGGGGTGTTGAAAGAGGAAAGACCTCCCCACCCTGTCAGGAGAAGGGGGTGGGGGATGGGGGAGGGACTCTGTGAGGGGGAGATGAGAGGGCAGCTATTGGGATGTAAAAAGAAAAGAGAGAGAGAGAGAGAGAGAGAGAGAGAGAGAGAGAGAGAGAAGACATCTCGATTATTCATGCTGATGACAGGATTACCTATTCATCCAGATCTTTGGTGACAAATGAAACAAGTGGGTAGCTGTTGATTTTTGTCAGCAGCAAAAGATGATTTAGGGCCACAGATGGAAGTGAAGGCCATTAGAACCAGAAAACCCTCTTCCTAAGGAACTGAGAGGGAGCCATTACCCTGACTTCTAAAAGGCCACCACACCACTCTGAGCAGTGCTTTAATCCCAGCACTTGGGAGGCAAAGGCAGATCTCTGTGAGTTTGAGGCTAGTCTGGTATATATAGTAAGGTCCAAGTCAGTCAGGGCTACATAGCGAGACACTGTTTAAACACACACACACACACACACACACACACACACACACACACACGAGCGCACGCACGCACACACGTGCGGTGTTGTTGTTGTCAGCTTGTGAGTGGAGACAGGAAACAGTGTAAAGAACCCAAGTCTGAATAACTGCTCTGTGATTAGGACTTCAGAAAGGAAAGCACCCTTCTATGCTTGGATCTCTGCCTTCAGAACAGACATATAAATCTACGTCGAACATCACGTGAAATGGTGCATGGGAAGAGCTTCGCAGAGCACTTAACCTCTCTGCTCTGTTGTGTTCTCACTTCCAACCTTGCTAGGTTTATTCTGAGGTGTATTGTTATAATCCATCTCTTGACCTTGTCTTCATCTCCCTTTCCCTCTCGACCTCCCTCCCTTCTCTGCTCTGCCCTTAGCCAGTTAACCCTAGCTGGAAGCTTGGCTTTCCCAGAATAACAGTAAGAGGATGAACCTTGGAGATGGATTGGCAGGTGTGTTGGATGTGGTGCCCACTCACTAGCTTTTGGGAAGTCAGTAAACATCTCCACACTTTGGTTTCTCGTCTATGAAAGAAATGGTGAGGATACATTATACAGCTGTTGTGAAGATTAAGTTCAGTAGCAGCTTGTCAGCAAGACAGTCCAAGCCGTGTTACACTACAGCACTTAGTAAGAGATAAATGTTAGTCTTTACAGTTCATGGTCGCGTGGGTTTTCTATGCTAAGATCTAAAACCTACACATGTCCACTCCCAAATATCGATATGTATCGACTCTGTCATCTCATTTAATAACATTCTGTTTTAAACTTTCTGTTCTTCTCCATAAGACCTTAAAGATCACAGAGTTCTTGGATATTGTATATGTATATACATATGTGTGTGTATGTGTATATATGATATATATGATAGATATATATAGCATAACATAGCATATGTTTTACAGACAGCATTTTCCTTTTTATTCATTCCCTCTTAATTTTGTGTGTATGAGTGTTTTGCCTACATGTATGTATGTGAACCACACATGTGACTGGTACCTGAAGGGACCAGGTGAGGGTATTGGATCCCCTGGGACTAGAGTCATAGACTGTTGGAAGCAGCCATGTGGGTGCTGGGAACAGAACCCAGGTTTCTGCGTGACAGCCAGTGCTCTTAACTACTGTCATCTCTCCAGCTCCCTGATGATATTTTTGGCTTCTTTATAATACAGGAGATTTTTGAAGGAAGATAGAAACTATGGTCTTAAAACTGTTACGTTTTTATGATACATGAGTTGGGCAAACATGGGTAACTGTACTTATATTCAATTGCAGAAAAAAAAAAGAGAGAGAGAGAGAAGCCTATTGAACTAAAACCACATGAATGATTCTCAAACATGCCTCCATAGGCCCAGCTGATGCGGTTCCCAATCTCAGTGTTCACTCTTAAATTTAGAATAAATCAGTCAAAGTACTGACCCTCTTTTAAAATGAGTTTCTCATTATGAAGTTTAAATCCACCCTAACAAGCATAGCTCAAGGCATTTAAATGATTCTCCATGGTTCTCAAAGTGGATTGGATATTTCGTTGTTTTTTGTTTTTTTTAAAGTTCCATGTTCCTTTTTATTGCCATCCATCATCCAACAGCTGTAAAATCACCAGCTGCTAGAAGAAACAGGAATCAAATCAGCCCTCCACAGCTGCGAAAAGAAGAAACCTTCGGAAAAAAGTCCCATAATTTCTGGGCTCTCAGCAGGCTGGAGTCAAAGTACAGTTTCCCGTGCCACAAAACCCCTGGCCTTGTAAACACATCAAGTAGCACATAAGCTTTGATTTATTTTTGTCCTAACTGGGAAGAAGTTGTGGGAAAAACAGTAGAGGTGGCTGAGATCCTGCGATGCGCTAAGAACAGCGAAGAAAGTGTTTACCCGAGTGTGGTCGGTCACCTGCCATTACGGTTTGAGTTCATTTTCCTGAGACAGCATTTCAGCACGTAGCTCAGCATGACCTCAAACTTGGAATCCTCCTGCCTCAGTCTCCTGAGGGATGGGATCACAGGCATGTATCACCAAGCCTGAAACCATCATACCTTTTAACCCTCACGGTAGCTGTGAAAGCAGGTCTTATCTTTGTATATGAGAGCTGAAGTTCAGAAACTGAGTGACTTGATAATACTGTATTGGGTCATATTCATGTCTGCTTGGTTAGTGCTCGGCAAGGCTCGTGACTAGTCACTGTAATGCTCTGCCTTCCAGAGAAAGGAACTGTTGAGGGAAATGCAGCGGATACAGGCTAGATGGAGTGGATCCAGGAAGTGGGGGGTGGGTGGATGGAATGGATCTGGGAAATGGGAGGAGGTAGATGGAGTGGATCCGGGAAGTGGGGCGAGGTAGATGGAGTGGATCCAGGAAGTGGGGGGTGGGTGGATGGAATGGATCTGGGAAATGGGAGGAGGTAGATGGAGTGGATCCAGGAAGTGGGGGCAGGGGTGGATGGAGTGGATCCGGGAAATGGGGGGGAGGTAGATGAAGTGGATGGTGGATGGAGTGGATCCAGGAAGTGGGGCGAGGTAGATGGAGTGGATCCAGGAAGTGGGGGCGGGGGTGGATGGAGTGGATCCGGAAAATGGGAAGAGGTGGGGTATTCTTTTCGAAAGCCACTTAGAGCTGCCTACTGGAATCTTTCTTCTAAAGACAGAGAATGACATAGCGTAAGACAGAGCAGATATCATTTCCATTAACGCCCTCAATTCACTACCATCATCCATTAAGAATTCTAGCCAAGGGGCTAGAGAGATGGCTCAGTGCAAATAAGCATCTGCTGCACTTGTGGAAGACTGGGGTTTGAGTCCCAGCATCCACACGGTAGCTCACAACCATCTGGAATGCCAGTCAGGGGATCCAACAGGCATCTATGTGGTGCACATACATGCATGCAGGCAAAGCATTCATATACATATGATAAAATAAGTCTAATTTTTAAAAAATTGAAATAAAAAGAATGCTAGCTTAGAAAATCTGTCTTTTTTATAGTGACTCATCCTAGGAACACTAATTGCTGTATGTGAGTCAGCTTAGTCTTTATGCCAGTGGCCTTAGACCTTAGCAAGCATCCAAATCACCTGGAGCCCTTCCTGCTCAACAGACACCAGAATCCTGTCTGCAGAGTTTCTGGTTCAGTTGGTCAGAGATAGAGTCTAAGAGTTTGCATTGCCTACAAGTCACTCCTATAGTGGAAAAACAATGTGCTGAAGAGAGTCACTTTGTTTGAAAGATTTATTTATTTTCATAGTATGTTCATTGGTGTTTTGCCTGCCTGTATGTCTGTGTGTGGGTGTCAGATCTCTTGAAACTAAAATTACTGACAGTTGTGAGCTGCCATGTGGGTGCTGGGAATTGAACCTGGGTCCTCTGGAAGAACAACCAGTGCTCTTAAGTGCTGAGCCATTCTCCAGCCTGAGACTCACTTTTATGAACATACCTATAGTAAGGTGGCCTCTAAAAACATAGCGTCTTACCTGGCAGTGGTGGTGCCTGCATTAGTCCAAGCGCTTGGGAGGCAGAGGCAGGCCGTTCTCTGAGTTCAGGCCAGATGTTTCTAAACTCATAAGTTATTAATCCAGTTGTTTTCAGTCACATTTGTATAATAATTGGTGTATGCACGCACACACACACACACACACACAGAGAGAGAGAGAGAGAGAGAGAGAGAGAGAGAGAGAGAGAGGCAGAGAGAGAGAATTGACCTTACGGCTGTGTGTCACCAAGGTCAAGGGTTTTTCTTTTAATACACCTTTTGCTCAACTAAGCAACCTAAGAATGAGAGCTGAACAAATCAAAGGATGTACCTGTTTCCAGACTTAGGATTTGTATGTGTGTGGTGTACATGTTCACGTGTGTTCAAGCATGTGGAGGTCAGAGATCAACCTTGGGTGTCTTCCCCAGGTGCTCTCTATCTTATTTTTTGAGGCAGAGTCTCTAACCAAACCTGGAGCTCAGCTTAGGTCAGGGACCCACCTAGCTCTACTCCTCCCTCTGACAGGGTTAGAGAAATGTGCCTATAACCTGGCTTTTCCCATGGACTCTAGGTATCGAAACTCAGGACCGCCTTGTGCTTACTCAGCGAACATAGAGCCATCTCCTCAGCCCACGATTCCAAATTTCAAACGAGTGAAACACCCCTAATCCAAAATCCCCAAATCCTGAATCAGAACTTTCTGCACAACAGTAAGATAACACAAGTGTAAATTTCTACCTGTGACCTATGTTCTAGCATGGATGAGCTAGAACAACCATGTCAAATGATCCTCACACTCTTTGTATAAGGTCTGAGTTAAATACAAATGCATTTCATGTTTGGATTCGAACTCCATTCCCACAATCTAATTACATGTACGTGAACTTTCCAACATCCCAAATATTTCTGATCTCAAGTATTTCAAATGACATGCAGGCTTCACCACCAAGTCTTCACTATCCAGAAAAATAAATAGGTAAAAAATAAAATTGCTCTCAAGTATATACCCAGTCATTTCAGTGTAGAGGACTTATGGATATTTCTGTTTTTAAAGGCAGGGAAGGGACCCTTGTGACGCCAGATTCCTGGACACAGACAGACTCCGCCACTGGCCCTGGTTAGGCTCAAGGTTTGGCCTGGCCTGGCTCACTCAGGCACATGCTTTGTTAAGGTAAAATGGGCTTCCCCACTTCAGCAGAAACTCAGCTCATATGAAAACAAAAATAGACACCAGAAACTAGGACCATTTTCAAATGAAATTGATTTCAACTTCAAAGTAGCCTGAGACTATGGAGGAAATTAGATCTCCATCCCCAGGATAGTCCTATAGAATGGGGCATCTCACTCCTGCATCCCTTCGCCGTG